>BPLR01007098.1:0-124484 GCA_021605095.1 Caerostris extrusa | reverse complement strand
CTCCTAGCTATTACTGCCTTATTTATGATTCCTTTTATTTATTTATTTATTATTTGGTATTTTGTTCCATTTTGAATACTAAAAAAAAACAATTTCTGTAAGCTCCCTGTTTTGGGCAATAGAAAATAAAAATCAACAACCACCCAACGTATCTTTTGATTGTTCACCCATATGGCAAATCCTGCATAACAGGCAAATACCAAAGCACCCATCAAAATCTAAATAATACAAAACGGGATTATGGATAATCTATAAATCATTTCTTCAATCAAAAATCATGTTGTTGAAACGATACCAAAAGAAACGATTGCCAAACAAACGATTCTGGAAAAAAGAATCTAATACAAAAGCAAAACAGAATAAATGACCCATTCTGAGCACCCCCCTTTCCCACTCTCTCAAAAACCCAAAGTTGTAAAATCTTCACCAATAACTCCACGGAACAAAACTCCTTTGTAGGACGCGATCTTCCAGTTTCGGTCTACATCATAAAACTATCATATCCACAAAAATTAAACGCATAAATCTCGACCCTGATACCAATCCTGGGTTTTTATTCGTCCGAGCCAAGGGAAGGGGTTGGTTCGCTGAAGAACAAAAAAAAAAAATTCTAGCCTGTTTGAAAGGGGGTTTAGTGGTAATCTGGCGTCCAGCCGTATTTCATTCGGTATAAGGCACACGCATCAGCGCTAAATTAGTTTTATTGGTCGGACGAATCTCATGGTTAATGGGCAACGCATCCCCAAAGCATCTTCTTGTAAGATGGTACAGGGGGAGGGAGGCAGTACCTTAGGTGGCCTTCAGGGGCTGTTGATCAGATGCTGGTATGGATTCAGAAAGCCCCTTCCAGCCCCCTTCCCTTCCTTAACAGCGTCATGGGATATCTTCTTGCAGCCCTTGCCGTTGTTCCATGGATATTCATGAATTTTTCATGAGAATGCCTGCAAGTACTGGATTGAACTGATATTCAGCTTCTTATCTTTCCCTCGATTGCATCAAGGATTGTTCTCGCCGAATTAGGCCTACTACAGACTACCGGAGTTGAGATTGAATATATATGGGGTTTTTTCCAGATGCTTAAGATTGGAATGTTATGTTGGTTTCAAGAAGGTGATTTTTTTTTTTTTTATGGATAGAATTGACAATGTTGTTATCTCTTTGGTGTAATCAATTTCACGAACATAAGACATAGTGATGATTTAAAACTTATTAAGATGATTCTCCATACTTTTAAAGCAGATTTTAGTTTAAATGAAATTAAAATATAAGTGAAAATTATTGTGAGGATAAAAAATCTTATTTTTCAAATTTGATCGACTAAGAAAGACTATTTACAAAAAATTAATGTAATTATCTTTAAAGCGTTTTAAAATACCTTCGTCTTTAGAATTACACTAAAAGTTGGAAAAAAAGTATCTTCAAACTTCGAAGTTCCAATAACATAGCAACTATTAACCCTCTTTATTATTTAATGTAATCACTGGGAGATAAAGTTAAGTTACTAAATTGATTAAAACTGGGGTATTTGATTTATAATATCTGAGACTTCTTATTCCAATTAATTGAATTGTCATAGTTAAAGAGGTTTCTCTTCAATGGAAGATACTTAATTTGTTATATTGCAGCGTGGCTGCTACACATTATTTATATCTATTACATATAGTAAAAGACTAAATACATTATTTTATTTAGCTACGAGAAAGATAAATTAATTTAATGCTGCTACTTTGAAAAGTTTATTAGAATTTAAAAAAATAGAAAAATAAATGTTTTTTTAATCTTTTTTAATTATTTCCTTAGCTTATGTCAAGAAAATAATTTATATTATCATTAATTTTATAAAAAAATAAATGCATATTTATGCTGACTTTTTATTAAATATTTTAACTCAATTTCAGAATAACACATTTATTTTGATTCAGTCAGGAATTAAATAAAAGGAAAATCTGAGAGAATATAAGTAGTTTTAATGCAATTATTATTTATTTTCATTATCATAATCTATTATAATAAATATTTATCTAACTCCTTGAATCAAAATTGCATGTTTATTTGATGTATAATATTTAAAAGCATTATTTCCATATGCACTGTCTTTAATTTATAAAATAATCTTTTATGTTGAGGTATATTTATATTCAAATCATTATGAGTGGGTTTTTTACTGTTTTAAACCATTATAAGAAATTTTGATTTTATATTTTCACATAAATATACTTTAAAATACAACATTTTTAAACAACATTTTTTGTTAGTAAATTACTTTTTAATACAAGTAAAACCCAGTAGCATAATGTAGTAATCAATGTAGTCTAGTAATTTATCGAAATATTAATCAAATTGTCATCACCACATAATGGTAATCACTAGTGGCACCTTTCTTAAGACGAAAATTAATTATAGATGTTTTGACGAAAAATATTTTTTAAACAATTTTTTATAGTACTCTGCAATATATTTGTTTAAGAAGAAATCAGCCAAGATAAAATAGATGTAAAATTTGGTTCAAAATGTTAGTAAATGATGGAAGCTCTTTTTTCTACAGTTTTTTAATTAGTACAAACTGTTAAATATCCTTTTTTTATTTCTTCATTAGAAGCCCATTGGCCCCATAATGGCCAAGGCCATCTGTATATTGACAGATTTCGAGACAGGAGACGTTTTTTACGTTTACAGTACTGTTAATTGTTTAATGGTATTTATCAATTTAGACTTCATTAATAAATGATTGATAATCTGTATCTAAATTATTGTGGTACATTCAAATTCTATTATGACTTACGGAAAATTGCATCGATTAACCGTATTAAACAATCAGTTGTTTGAATGTGGTTAATAGCCATTTTGTAGATAGATATATTATACAACAATTTAAGCAGTATAGATTATGTCAATAACAATTTATGGTAACAAATATCTAAATCAATAGAAGTTGCATCAACAATCACCATTAAAACATTTGCAAAGTTTCAGAAAACTGTAATTATATTCTCTATTCTTTTGAATACCTTTTATCGAAAAGACAGTTTTTAAAAACCATGAATCACTTTAAGATTTCTATTTATTGTTGCTGCTAATACTTATAGCACTATTATTATTATTATTATTATACCTGCCATTTTTTTTTATACTGGTCTCTATTTCCACAAGCCATAACCAATTGTTTGATTGTGGTTAACAGACATGTTGTCGATAAATACATATTATACAACAATTAAAGCAGTATAGATTATGTCAATAACAATTGTATGCATGCATATTGCATAACAAAATCTAAATCGATAGAAGTTGCATCAACAAACACTTTCAAAACATTTGAAAGTTTCAGTAAAACTGGAAATCTATTCTATTCTTTGAATACCTTTTATCGAAAGACATTTTTTTAAACCATGAATCACTTTAAGATTTCTATTTATTGTTGCAAGTAATACTTACAGCACTATTATTATTATTATTATTATACCTGCCATCTCCCTTTTTATACTGTCTCTATTTCCACAAGCCATAACCATTAAGTCCAAATCAAAAGAAGCCTGGGATGCGGTCCATAAAACCGTCACCATTTTTTTTTTTTTTTATTTTCTCAAAAAAGTAAAACGCAAAAAATATAGATTATAAAAATATCTCTGCCATGGTTTTAAGGATACCTTTTATTTATTTTTTTTTGTACCATCTCATCTTATACTTATTTCACAAAAAAAAAAAAAGGGGGAGGAGGTATATATATTTTCTCTCACCCCTTCCTTCTATTCAGCTGGTGGCAGTGTTTCTGTCAAGCACACTCAAAAGAATTAAGTACCGAGAAAATTTCACTCTTGGGTGAATTTGAAAATGATCATTTTGAAGTCTTCGGGATATGGAAATTTTATTTATTTATTT
Organism: Caerostris extrusa; assembly: GCA_021605095.1. Classification (NCBI taxonomy): domain Eukaryota; kingdom Metazoa; phylum Arthropoda; class Arachnida; order Araneae; family Araneidae; genus Caerostris; species Caerostris extrusa. The sequence goes on along the minus strand of BPLR01007098.1, from coordinate 120,605 downwards.
TTTTTTTTTCAAATCTTTTTTTTTTTTATGTACCTGCTCTCTTCTTGTTTTTGGTAATTATATTTTCTAAATAAGTGAGAAAATTAGAAAATTTGTCGCCATAATTTTAAGGAATGCCATCCCTTATGAGGCGTTTATAATCTTGGTAAAGTATTGAGGTTTTATTTTTTTATTTATTATTATTATTTATTTTTTTTTTCGGTTTACTTTGTCTGTAAGTAAAGTTTGAACATTTATTTCTGTTTGTGTTGTTTCTATAGTTAATTTTTATAAATGAGATCCTCTTTTGTGAGACTTATTGTTATGATTTCTGAGTGATATGTATTGCTTAAAATGAGATAATAATTTTAAACTTAAGTAATTAAACCTAACAGAAAGTGAAAATTAATAACAGATTTTAGAAGGAATTTGAAATGTACATTTATTGAAATTTAATTTTAAATAAACAATATTCTTCATAATTAAAATGAATAACTAAATAAATTACTTAAATGTAAAAATCATTTTTTTTCTTATAAGTTTTGAAACTTCATTTTTAAGCAAATACACGTACGGACTAGTTGTGTAATTTGAAAGAAAAAAAAAAATTCGCGATCATTAATATTAAATATTTATAATTAACATCATTAATTCATTTTATTTGTGTGAATTTCCAAATACAACCATTATCCAACATATTAATTTTTATACACAAATTTTAAATATTATTTTATTGTTTAAGGAAATAAAACTGAAATATCTATATAATATATATATATATGTATTGTTAAATATTATTAAATATAATATACGCTTTATAGATTAAATATAACAAATTTCTTCAATTAAAAGCTTTTTTTCTTACAACGATTTTGATATTTATTAATTAATAATGTATAAATATTTTATTTCAAATACAAACAATAAAAATATATTCTTCTATATGGAAAACAATAGCATTTTTTTTAAGTTCACAGAAATTACAAATTATTCAACAATAATAAATAGCAGAAACATCAAAATCAACAGATAAACTTTTTAATATTTCATGAAATAGTAGCTATGTGCACAAACCATCTGTTTACATAATAGAAATCATAATGCTTTGAATCCCTAATACAGAAATGATTCAACGAAATGTAAATATTTATTCCGATTAATTTTAATTAAGCTATCAAATCTAAATTTCGACAATAAATTTAACACAGTTTAAACCTAAATCTTATCGACAGTTTTACAGCTTCTTTCCCACATAGCAGTTTTCCATTAAAACAGCGACAAAATCAATTCCACCCCAGAATTCACTATCACATCCAGATAACAGACAAAAGTTTAATTATTACTAGTCCATAACGGTACTACTATTACTACTTTATATTCGCCATCTATCGTTCTGAAATTCACTGCCAAGCAAGAAGTGGGATGTTTGTCTTAATACGGCCGTATATATGCGGTGGGAGCGGTGCACGTGGTGTCTATGTGTCTATTCGCTGACATACCGCTCAATGTGCCGATAAGTTACCCCCTTTCCTGCATTCGGGGGTGGAATATAAATTGCCGAATTGCGGAGGAATGGTATTAAGTGACTGCATGATATTGTGATAAAAATGAATCCGGCATCTCCAGAAGAATCTGGTGGTGAGAGATATATCTGTGTGTGTTCACAGAACCAGTATTTTAAAGGTTTTGTTTTTCTTTCTCTTGGGTGTTGTGAGGTGTTTTGGAAATGAAGGTAGATGGTGTGATATGTATTCGGTGTAAAAAACTGATATCGAAAAGTGGGGGAAAAGTTCTTTATATTATGCTCGAATTTTGGTTCCTTGATTTAAAAAGTAGTTTGAATTTCAGTTTTGATATAGATTCGATTTACTGAGTTCCAAGAATAAATAGACTTAAAACTGAAGAACCTTTGAGTTTGGTGGTGGTTGACTTTTTATATGAAATTTTAGATAAACGAAATTTCTAATACTGTATAGGTATTTTATAATAAAACTTTAGAGAATTATGTAAATAATATAATATTTGACTTAAACATATATTTTTTTAGAAAATTGTTTATGTTAAAAGCGTCTATATGGTAAAATATAATATTGTTTATGTGCAAATGTTTTTCAACAATATTGAAACATGATTCCAACAAATAAACATAAATGTTTCATTTTCAACAATACTGTCAGAAAAATATAATGCAAATTTTATTAATAAGATCAATTTTAATTAATGCAATTATTTATATTAATACATATTGTTAATGTATTGCCTATACCATATAAGTTTAACTTGTCATTTTAAAAATAACAACTATATCTCGATTTTTTTGTCGTAACCAAAGGGTAATAGAATGATTTTCTGAGACTAAAATTTCCTTTAGACTTTTTAATTTGTTATTGATTCATTTTTATAATTAGACTATACATAGATGAAGTACAACTTTATTTAAAAAGTATAAGAATCTGCATCCTTTATTTACAAAGATACAGAAACTGAGTTTTCAATGACATATTATATCTGTTAGTCTACTCAGATTCAGTTTTTAGAGCATTCGATATTCTAATATCTTAGTTCTCCAACTGTGCTAGAAACATAAAATTGACTACCATCCTTTCTATTCTTGAGCTTGCAGCACGTGTGCTTGATTTTTTCGACATTAGTTTATTAAATATTATTCTCTATAACAATCTATCTAAAAATGAATGTTACTTTTCATCTAACAACTAAATGTATTCCTAATAAGAACAAAATTCATTTGCTAAACACAGAATCAATTTCAGAAGAATATGAAATATCTATTTAGAGGATTCATTTTCCAAAATGTTTTTAAGCAAGCAGCGTAATGTTTCTAAGCATGTCAAAACTCTAAATAATTGTAAAATGTACTTGCAATAAGTGTGATATAATGAAGGCAAAATGAATGTACAGAAACATCATTTGTAATTTTTAGAACTGTCTACATTTATATAAATTTTAGGTTAAACCACAACTATGTGCGGATTTGTTAAATTCTTAGAGTATATAAATCAAAATAAATAACAGAAACCATATAAATATAAATAACTCACTTAAATAAATAAAAAATAAAATAAATTAAATAAAGTCCAACTTTTGAAATATTTAAGTAACCATTTGAAAATCAATTTATATGACTAAACATACATTAACATTCTCACACATTTAAACTGATATTTTCTTTTAACTTGCATACTCAAAATAGAATTTCTTTTGCACAAAGAAATACATGTTTTAATTTTTTACAACTGCTTTTGTTACGCATCGGTGGGACTCGTGTTCCACTGATTTATCCCACCGATGGGTGAAGAAGACATTACATTCGGGAGAGCTTTTAGAGGTAGATGTTTCTTATTTGTGTTTGTTTGAGAGAAAGCACAGAAAATTCTTACTATGCTGCTTTGAAGGACGACGGATTCGAATCTAACCCCTCTTGTCTGTTAGCTGCACACTGTACCACTGGATCATGTTAACTTAATCAGTTATCAATTAGTACAAAAACCTCATCAGGAGTCTGCAATTAACTAAAATGAAACAAAAAAATGTACAATTTTGCTTTAAAAATAAATGCTTTTACATTTTGACACATCAAGCAAAATTTGAAACTCATACCACATTCCTTCAACCTCAACTTGCAAGCCCAAACCATGGCTTCCACACAAACACACACATAAAAAAAGGAATCCACCATCCCACAGATGCTAAAGTATATATCCCAGAAACAAATACCACATCCCTTTTTGTGGATGTTCCTCTGCGCATCATTATTCTTCCCTCTTGCTTTCGTGGCAGCTCTGTCAGTCCGGGGCCTTTCATCCGCACAATATTATCGGCATCCGAAATTTCACCTTCCCTTCTGTGTGTGTGGGAGGCTTTCCAGCAACACAGCCACATGAACAAGGCGAGACAGATAAGACAAATATCCTCACCATATTAGGAGCCATGTTCTTGTTATTTTTGAGAGGATCTATGGATGGTTTTTCTTCGGGCCTTTTGGCCGTATTTATTCCCGGTCTGCGTAATAAAAGGCGAGTTATTAATGGTACTGTGCATATTATTGAAGAGGATGGAATAATAGGGAGAGGAATTGTTGTGTCAGCAGACAGCTAAGTGGATGAATATTTAATATACGTCTCATCGAGAAGTAAAAATCAGTTATTATCGGAAGACATAGACATGGCGAATGGTCATCGACAAAGAAAATAATCGGATTACTTTTTTTCGTCTATTTGGGTTATTGTAGTTTAATAAGCAATGCTAGGTATGGATTTGCTTATTGATTTAGATGTAGACTATAATAGCAAAAATTACAGACTCGTACATACACTAGAAGTCAAAACAATACAAACAAGTTATATAAAAAAAAAATTTCAGAGTCAATTCCTACTTTTTCACTGTATTGCAGAAAAGTCCTTTACAAATAACGTTGAAATTTTTCTTACATCTGGCGTCATCTATTATTAGATGCATGCAACTTAAATCTAAAAACACTGAAAATTAATTAATTAAATTTAATTAATGAATTAATATTTGAAAAAACTATATTAACATCAAGTGTCATCCACTACAAGTTTAAAAAATGTATTTGAACTTGAGTGGATGAATAAAAAGTATTTTATTAGCGATTGAAAAATTTGAACAAGATATATATAGGAGAGTGTGAGCTAATAGTAGGAATTGAAAAAAAAAGCTCCAAGTAGGAACTATCTGATTGTAGGGAAATACGATATTAAACTTATTAAAATTTGGTCTGCAAAGAGTGAATAGTTGGAACTTCACAATATGGTCATATCAATATAAGGTGACAAATGTCACTCGCGCAGTGTGAGCATATGTCCCCATTTAAGAAAAGAGATGCAAATGTGCTAAAGTAAACAGGACAGTCAAATAATGCTTGCAGAAATGATTGAACATTCAAAACATAATGTTAAAAACAATAACATGATGACGGTAATAACGTGTAGGTGATAATAACATGGAGGCGGCAATAACATGAAAACAGAGTTATCATCAGAGTGCACCTGATTGGTGAGTGCAATTTCCCTTTGTACCTGATACGTAATTATGAATGATTCAATTATTAATCGGCACATCAAAGTGCAAAGGCTATTAATAAGTGACTCAGAAAATGGTAATCCATGTGCACGTCAACAAGAGATCTTCAATGATGTTGGGTTTGTTCGATCTAACAACAACAGTTTCAGTCCAGCGAACTAAGCCTAATTAATAAATTCCTATATATAGCTATATCTTCTGAATAAAAACAATTAAGTTCTTAATGTAAAGGAAATGTAATAAAATGAATGCATCTAAATATTATTATTGGTATTTATTTATTTAGTTAAGACATTTTATTTATTAAGATAAAAAAAAAGCTTTCACGCTATTGTTATATCATGTACAAGTCTTTCACAGACTAGCAATTAATTCCTGAAATTTATTATTTTTATTTGCTTACAATAATGCAAAGAAATTATTATTCAGAAATAATTGATGAAATATGCTAATACTCTTATTATTTTTATGAGTATTTAGTATACATAAATTATATTAAAATTAGTAGAAAATAATTATTTACCCTTAATTTTAATATAATTTGGATAAATTCTCGAATATTCCAAAATATATTTCTTACTAAAATTTTTATTAAAGTTCTATTGCATTTATCTATAAATTTTCATCTTTATAAACAATTAAGTAAAATCTTTTCTTGATTTACAGAGATTTAATATTGTTATCCAATGAATATTTTTCATGGTATTTAACTTCTTCATTTCACTTAAGAATCTTCATATAAGGTTTAAATAAAATCAATTAGTTTTATTTTATTACTAACTAGTACATTTATTAAAAATTCTTGTTATCTTCAATTCTATAATTGAAGTAAATAATAGTAATTCTTTATAAATTAACTTTAATTTTCGAGCAACAATATTAATTACTTCTTTTACCCGTTAAGTAGTGCATGTTTTTTATGAATAAATTGTGCTAATATTTGTTTTAACACATTATGGAAGTGCATACAGGATGTGTAAACTTTATTTTATTTATTTAATAAATAAATGAAATAAAAAGAATTTTTAATGCAACAGATAATTACGAAATTTTGTTAAAAACTAGAAAAAGAATATAATAATCGAAATATAATTTTCCTTTTCACTCTATTATTTTTAGTTTTTGTAAAAATTAGTGATTTTTTTAAGAAATTATTTTTTACTATTTATTTAAGATGATTTTTAATAGTATTTTTAGATTAAATATTTTATCGTCCCAATGGTAATATGAAAAAAAATTAAAATAAAGTAAATCATTTTAAGCAATCGTTAATCACAGTATTTTTTTTTTTTTAATATTTCTGTAATTTTTAAGGCTAGAAGGTATCTGTTTTTAGAACCTAATATTTTCGAATAAAATTAAACCAGTATTTCATATTGTGACGAAATATAACCTACTGATAAATACTTATGACGAAATGCAATCTACTGATTGATGACCTCTACTGATTGTCCTCCTTATTTACAATTTTGATCCTTATATTGATTTATTTATTTGATGACCTTATATTGAAATACGATATATTGATCGATCTTTATTACAAAATACAACCAATTGATTGATACTTATGACGAAAGGCAATCTACTGATTGATCCTTCTGACGAAATACAATCTACTGATTGATCCTTATATCGATTTATTTATTTAAGATGATCCTTATATTGAAATACGATATATTGATTATTGATCTTTATTACAAAATACAACCAACTGATTGATCCTTATGACGAAATACAATCTACTAATTGATTGACGGACACCATTCTAATCGATTCTCATTTATCCTTCTCAACTTAACTAGTAAAAGTTTAGGAAATACTGTATTTTTATCTGTAAATGTACATTTAATAAATCATTTGAAAACATACAATGAGAATAGGACACATCACTAAAATCTTGACAAAACTAGAACATCTTAGAAAAGATTCAAGACGATTTTCCAAATTCGACTTAAATCTGGTTCTGACCTTCCAGAATCTAAACGAAATCATTGGTATTCCAAAGATAAGTTTCCATCTCCCTCTGTATTACGGCTACCTGCTCCACAATCTGCAGATTTAACTTGAAGGCACTTCGCCCCAATTTAGACCATACAAGTCCGACGCTGACATAGCGAGAAACTTAAGAGTATTTTGCATAATGTCTCATACCATTAGACATTAGGAGATCTCAGCGTCATTAGTCTGGTCTGAGAACTCTTTTTCGAAAAGCATTTCGTCGTTTATTTTGTTATAAGTTCTGTTTCCCCGTGAAATTGTGGATTTTTGGAGTTTGGGGATTGTTTTTTTAAACGTAATTTTAGAGGGTTGATGTTGTTACTCTTATTTATTTGTAAGAAAAGAACTGAAAGAAATATACGCATTTTGACATTTTTAAATTTTAAATTATTTCATTAGAAAAAAAAATTTTAATATTAAAAAAATATATTTAAAATTTTTTTAATATTATCTTCAAAATTTCAAATTATTTTTTTCTAAATTAAAAAGAATTGATTTGAATTTAAATTAGTTAATTCTTATTTTATATGAAATATTATTTTGTGAATAAAAATAAAAAGAATATTTATACAGGAGCTTTTATTTATTAACAGAAGTTATTATTGCTTAAAATTTGATTTATTTTACTTAAATTATGAAATTAAAATTCTAATAATCAATGCACTTCAAAAATTTAAATGCTCTTATTGGGTTATTTTTTTTTTAAAAATATCTATAATTCCATGAGATATAACTGGATTTTATTTTAAAATAATATAAAAGAATATATAAAATTTTACTGAGAAAATTGCATCCATCCATCAATTAAAAATTATTAAATTATTTGCCATTCACTATCTAATATAATATTTTACAAGTATGTGATATTTTCAATGGATTTAAGAATACCTTTAGATATTATTTAAAGTTTTTAAGAATCCATCCTTGAATTTCAAATTTTTCAACTAGAATGAAAACTTGAAGTTTAATTTTATTTCCATATTTTAATTATTGATAATAAATTCAAAATAATTTTTACTTATTTAAAATATTATTTCCTTTCTAAATTAATATTATATTGCTGTAAACATATGGAAAAATATTTAAAGATACCGATATCATGTTTCTTTCAAAAAAGGAGTAAAGTTAGAGTAATTTACTCCTTTTTGAAAGTAATATATTATTTGTTTATATAATAAATGCTCATTAAAAAAAATAAAGAATGCTTTGGGACTCTTGATCAGGAGTTATCCTTATCGAATAGGTCCATATTAACAAAATAATAGGGATCTGCTTTCTCTCATCGAACTTTGTGTGGCATGGCATTCAACCTAAGCGCTTTGAACATTATACGCTTTACTAATTCTCAGAAAGTATATCTTCCTGGCAAAAGTTTCGTTTTTGGCACAACCTGATAAATTTTCTAAATGTCCATATTATGAAGATAATAGCATAAAATAAAAAATGGCAACAGGAATTAAATGAATGACAACGTTTAAACGAGTCTTCGTGCTATCATGAATTGTAAATAAATTTTCTATTGCTTTCTCCATTTCAATATGAAAAAGAAAGTAAAATATTTCAAATGAAATAAGATTTGTACATTATTGATTATGACAGAAAATTGGCAATAAAAAAAAAAATCTGATTATCTTTCGACTGACATAAATTACTTCGAAACTAAAGCTTTTTTTTTTTTTTTGTATATTTACAATTCGATTATTCTATTGATTCCTAGTTACCAAAAAAATTTGCATTTATGTCGTGGTACATTAACTGTATCAGACATGGTTTTTGACATTAATTTTAAAATGGAAAAGAGTTGCTCAATCAACGTGTTCTTTTTGTTTAAAGAATCGCAATTTAGGAAAAAAATGAGAAGTAATAAGAAGGAAGGACCTAATTTCAATATTTTACGGTTCTGTACTGTAAGTTGGCCTCTAAGTTGTAACTTATAACAAAAATTTCCTAATCTTTTGCGATGCTAGATAGTCAGTTATATGTACACTGAGAAATATATTTTTAAGTTTTCTTCTACCGATCATTCATATAGTGATTCTAAAAAATGAAAATCAAAAGGTTATTTTACTAGCATTTATATCACTCAGTTTCGATAAGGCTGTATTCAGTAGCTGCTGCAAAAGAGAATCCAAGAAATTTAGCTCATGTAAAGATTGTATTTAAAAGCAAGAAAAATGTATCATATTCAGCAAGAAATTATGAATCTTCACTTTGATTTGTCTTATGCAGAAATAACCAAGGACAAGAAAGTTTCTGCAAATTACGAAATAGTTTAACGCATGCCTCGTTTCCATAATGACAGATGTTAAGAGATCAAGTATAGTTTTTCCACGACTCCAAGTATAACTTTTACCTTCTGCTTAGTTATGTAATTATCGTTAACTTCCTCTTATCGTAATTTTCTGCATAAATCGTTATATAAATATATTGATTATTTGACTTCTGTCAGTTTATTATCTGCATCTTTAACTCCGCCCTTTTCCTTGTTCATGTGACTTCGAAAACTCAAATAAAAATAAAATTAGCCAAAATAAAATTTAAAAATTTATGTAATTAAAAAATACAAAGCAAAATGCCACTAAATACAAATAAAATAAATTCTGAAGATATAATAATTAATAGGAAAATATTTAAAAAAACTCCTTCAACACAATTTCAATTCGAATCCGAATCAAAAAATAAACCAGTAAATTGCGAAAAAGACAAATTTTGTGTTGACAGCAGCATAATGTACTATATATAATTTACTGCAAACGATGTATAAGCCAGATATTAATTTAAAAACTACTGATTTTTTTTTTTACAATTTCATATGCACTGTCATATGCATATGCAAACTATAGTTGGTTTCAAGCTTTCTATATACCGCATTTTAAACTTTTGCATCAGGAAAATGTTAACTGTGTTTTTATATCTGCGGTGTATTTAATATTAACTTTATTTTATTGCTTACATTTGTTGGCAATATATTGAATTCTTTACATTATTTTCGTAATTAATATTTTATCTGAAATTCATTTTATATATACAATGTCTTGATACAGCTGGAACAATTATGGCTCTTGCGCCAGGAACTTCAACTAATACACTGAAGTGATAAAAGTCATGGGATACCTCTTAATATCGTGTTGGCCCTCCTTTCGCCCGGCGAAGTGCAGCAACTCGACGTGGCATGGACTCAACAAGTCGTTGGAAGTCTTCTGCAGGAATATTGAGCAATGCTGTCTCGATAGACGTCCATAATTGTGAAAGCGTTGATGGTGCAGGATTTTGGGCACGAACAGACCTCTCGATGATGTCCCATAAATGCTCGATGGGATTCATGTCGGGCGATCTAGGTGGCCAGATCATTCGTTGGAATTGTCCAGAATGTTCTTCAAACCAATCGCGAACAGTTGTGGCCCGGTGACATGGCGCATTGTCATCCATAAAAATCCCATCGTTGTTTGGGTACATGAAGTCCATGAATGGCTGCAAGTGATCTCCAAGTAGCTGAACATAAGCATTTCCAGTCAATGTTCGGTCCAGTCGCACCAGAGGACCAAGTCCATGCCATAAAAACAGCCCACACCATTACGGAGCCACCACCAGCTTAACAGTGCCTTGCTGACAGTTTGGGTCCATGGCTTCGTGGGGTCTGCGCCACACTCGAACCCTACCATCAGCTCTTACCAACTGAAATCGTGACGCATCAGACCAGGCCACGGTTTTCCATTCATCTAGGGACCAACCGATATGCTCACGTGCCCACGATCGCTGCAATCGATGTCGTTCTGTCAGTAAAGGCACTCGAGTCGGTCTTCTGCTGGAATAGCCCAAGAAAGCCAAAATTTCTCCGCACAGTTCTAACAGACACGTCCCTTGCATGTCCCATTTGACACAGTGTTGCTTGTCTGTTAGAATTTACGACTCTTTGCAGACGTCGCCGGTCTCGGTCGTTAAGTGCAGGCGGTCGACCATTGCGCTGTCCATGGTGGGATGTTATGCCTGAAATGTCATACTCTCGGCACACTCTTGACACAGTGGATCTGGGAATGTTGAATTCCTAACGATTTCCTCGAAATGGCATGACCCATGCGTCTTCCAACTAACATTCCGCGTTCAAAGTCTGTTAATTCCCGTCGTGCGGTCATCATCACGTCAAAACCTCTTCACATGAATAACTTGAACAGAAATGAAAGCTCTGCTGAAGCACTGCGCATTCATACCTGTTCTAATGCTACTGCCATCTGAAAATTTGAATATTGCTATCCCATGACTTTTGTCACTTCAGTGTAAAACTTAATGTAATATTGTAAAAAAAAAAAAAAAAAAAAAAATGCCAGAGATCTCAATTCCGTTACTATTTTTTTTTTCTAATTAGAAGCATGAAGTAATGTTGAAACGAACTTTAACTTGTCTAATATATTGGGGAATTAAGTGATATTCATATTTAATATTAATATTAAATATTAATTAATATTTAATGCAGTGGAATATCATAAGATTTTCATTGCAAATATTATCTTTTCACTTTAACGCATAAAAAATCTAATATTCAAACTTTAAAAAATAGTTAGTAACTTTAAAAAGAAGTTTTCTAGTATATAACTAACAAACTGTTATTTTATAATACTTTATGTGTTGGAAATACAGAAATTTTTACAAATGGCTTTTAAAAAGTCATGTTTTTTATTGAAATAAAAATAAATAAACGTTTTATAATCTCAATTCATAAAATAGGAGTTGATAGCAGAATACTTTTTTTTTTTTTTTAATATTGGGAAGGAGACTAAAGAAAAAGTAGAAGACTTATTTTTCTTTCGGTCTTAAAGGTGATATTTTTTTTTTTTTGTCTTTTTATCCGCGCCCAAAATAAAAATGACTGATGATTTCTATTTCGATATGATGAACGACCGACAATAATTCAACTGTCAATTGCAACAGAATGAAGAATTTTCACAATCACTACTAGAGAATGTTCAAATGGTGAGCTCGGTCTTCGGAAATAAAAGGGGAATTCTTCTCTTGTCTGGTTCATCAAAACTTTGATGACAACTCTCTCAAACAAACTTGATTCTATAAAGCATGCCACTTTCTGTGACGAAAATCTCATTCTCTGGACAAAAACATTTTCCTCAATGAAACAGAACTACTCAAAATGAGAGATAAAAATTATTGAAAGGTGGTGTGTGCCAGAAGTGAGTGTCTGATAAGAGAGAACTCCTTAACGGAAAATTTTCAAAAGCAGAAGGGCAATTCAATACCTTTTCATTTGCTTTTCCGAAAACCTTTCGCCGAAACTTGTTCATCAATTGAGTGAGTGCAAAATGGAAGTACTGGCGATGAGGTTGAAAAAAGAAGAAAAAAAAAAAAGTAAAATCAGATGAGATGATGACACGTCGTTTGCAGTATTTTCCTTTTATTCGTAGACTTTATAGTTATATTTTTATTTTGGGAAAAACGTACTTCTTAAAAGATCTATTTTATAATTGAAAAATCGTCCCTTTAATACAAAGCAAAATTTATTACGAAGATATAAATTACTATAATAAAATTCAACAGCGGTTTTAATTAAAGTTTGGATACATTTAAAATATTTTTAGACAATAATTAAAAATATTTTTAGATAAAAGATTTTATATAATATTTTTAGATAATAATTTAAAATATTTTATTAAACATCTGTAAAAAGAACAGAATTCTGTTATTTTTTTAAAAGAAAATTCTTTTAAATATTGAATTTACTATTGTTTCTGAATAATTTTTATGAATAAATTAAAATAATAACGTTTCTTAAATGTAATGTAATCTGGTATTAATTCATACATTGAATTTTTAAAATTAAAATTTTAACTTAAAAATATATTTTTAAGTATATGACATATCGATATGGTACATCGACATTTTAATAAAATATTTTTTTATTAAAGCTGGTATTTTATACGTAATATACTGTATGATTAACTTTAAAGATGATTAAATTGTGCATGATAAAATGGCCCTTTATGAAACGTACAATAGTTCACATACATGAATTAATAATATACTTTAAAAGTTCAAATCTTATAGTTCTTAACTTAATTTATCTATATATCGGGTTGACAAGGATGAAATTTGCAGTTACCAACATTAACAGATTAATATTTGACATTGGCTTAATATTTTACCGTTCTGTTATTTTATTTTTTTTATTTGTTTAAAAGTTATTCATTTCACCTGTTTAAAGAAATCATTGTAAGTTCCAAAAAAATATTAAAAACTTATTTTAAAACATTTTTGTTGTAACTGGAATAGTCGAAAATTTTCTCGATTATGAAACATGAGTTGTTATCTGGAACTACGACATCATAGACCACGCAAAACATTAATACTGTTACTAAACATTAGCATTAATACTATACCAATTCAATACTATCTACTGCAACATTGGCTCTAATGTTACTATGCAGTAGATAATATCAAATGATATGCCAAATTTCGTATAGATAACTTTTCCCTCACAAATGTGCCACACGGTAGTTACCTCAATCAAGTAGCTGTCTTCATTAGGATTGCATCAAATCTGCCTCATCGATCACAGCAGAAATATACTGCCACAAACTGGACCAAATGATGAAAACATTTAAAGAAAAACAGCCTAGATTGGTCAGCAGATGGATTTCTATCTTGCATCAAAATGCTAGACCATTCACTACACAAATGACTGTGGCAAAATCCTTTAACTACAGGAATTAAACTCCAACTCCATTAACTTACAAGAATTGGAGTTGGAACTTCTTCATCACCCTCCATACTCTCCAGACCCATCATCGACTGATTGTCACTTCTTTCACAGTTTGGACCACTTTTTAATATCAAAACTATTTTATTCCAATAATGCTCTAAACTGGCCTTCCTGGATTTAAATTGACTTTCATCTGCCAGGATTTTATACCAACAGTCTGAACAAACTACCATTTAAAAGGCAAGTGTCTACAGAATATGGGTGCCTATTTTGATGAATAAAATAATTCCTCATAATTTGTAAGTTATCAACCAATTTTGACTTTTTTCTACAAATTTCATTCTTCACGAACCTGATAATTCTCAAGTTGATTTACCTATATATTTCTCAACTGGATCTATATTTCTTAAGTTGGTTTATCTAAATAATTCTCAATTATAACTCAATTTATATAATTCATCTTTAACTTGATTCTGTAATGACCCGCGGCTGCAAATGTAATCAGCTTAATGATAATTATGTACTTCCATTTTCAAAAATTTGATGGAATGAAATAACATTTTTAAAATAATATTGTTTTAACCATTATTTCAAAGTATTTCTATAATTATGAATAGTAAATTTTGTTAAATTCTATTTGACATAGATAACGCAGTCTAGTTTTTTCACTTTGATCTTAATTAAAAGAAATGATTTGAAATGCAAAAATATTGTTTATCACAAGTCATTATATGATGCAACAAATGATTTAAATACAGAATTAGATGCATAAATGAAGAAGTGAACCTATAAAAATGTATATAATTCAATAATGAGAATAATACATGTCACTGTAATGTTATAGTAATGACTGATATACGGTAATAAATTAATTCAGGTCACGTTTTTAACTGTAAACTTGTAATATTAAAATAAGACGTTTAATGTTGACCATATTTGACACTATACACTTATATATATATATGAGCAATTTGGAAAATGCCCAGGACAATTAAATGGTTCTATTTTGGCTGTTTCATTTTTATATATCTCCATATAAAAGTGTTTAGTAAATTTTTGAAATTTAATCTATTAAAATAATAACAATAAACCACGTAAAAGATCTTAAAGACTAACAGTATTATTACAAAAGGGTATATCAAGTTAATAATTTTTTAAATCTAACTAATAATTATTTTTAATTCATCTTTTCTATGTTGTTTAGTATGTCAACTAGTTTCTCATATCAATAAATGGGCATTGCAATAATAATACAGATATTATGTGGTAACCCCATGCTATTTTATGTGTATCAAAGCTAATTGATTGTAAGACTCAGTGTACCACTGCAAAGCCCTTAACAATTTTAGTATTATTCTGCATGAAATTGAATAACACACATCTGAATATACAAACCTATATAAGAATATAGACTGAATATTCAACTTATAAGAATACAACATGTAATTATACTAACCTATAATTCACCTAATTTCTCTAATGCACCTATTATTTGATAATGTTTTTAAGTAACTAACTATTATTCAACTAACATTATTTTCTTTCTATAAAATTTACTCTCCATAATATGATGCTCATTATTATAGGTATAACCAAAGAAATTATTTATAATATTTATGAAACTTCTTTCAAAAGAATTGATGACGAAGGGTGTTTTTGAAACTCAAAGCCAAAATAATATCACCTATAATTAAACCGATAAAATAGTACCTCCAATTGAACAACGTTAATCCATAATGTAACCATGTTTCTTTATTTTGTCCTTTGTATGATGCCTAATGTTGCTTTTGTTAATGACAATGAATTAGTGGTTTTTCCATTTTCTGTCTATAAAAGTGTACTTTGTGTGGAATGACATTTAATGCAGATAATTCAAATACACTATTTACAGTGTTTTTTTTTTTTATGATACGCTTTTCTGTAAAATAATGAATAACAAACTTTTAAAAATCCATAACTACATCGGAGATTTTTATTTTTTTTCTATAATTTTTTTTATTTCCTTTTTGAAACCAGGAAAGGAAATCCCTGTAGAAAACCAGACAAAGAGGACAGAATCAATAGATAAACAAATAACGAAGCGTGCTTCCTTTTCGAACTCACCACTACGTCCTATGGGATGAGTAGGGAACATGGCGGACAAAAAGAAAAAAAAATAGAAAAAAGAACGAACTTTTGTATTAAGTTTCCTTCATTTTATTGGAAGCACAATTTTTATTTTTGTCAGATTTTTCTCATTCTTTTTTATTCTCCTTTTTTTTTTTTTTTCCGGACTTCGTTTGAAAATGTATGACGGTTGTGTGATCCTACTTCGACAGTTTCATTTTATGGGGTTACATCTTTCAGATCTTTTTGAATAGATAGATTGGACCCGGAGAATTTGTGAGGCAAAAGAACCCCCTTCCCCGAATCTAGATTGAGATAGAGACAGAGATAAGAAGAAGAAAGAAAGAATGAAAATATAGATATGGAATTTATATCTATGTATTTTCCCCTCCCGATAACCAGCTTTTGGCAGTGCGTTGGAATGGATTTCAAACAAAGATTTGTTTTTCTATCTGAAAGAGTTTGGTGGTATTTTCTTTTTTCATCATTCGTTTTGACGTACTTTGAACCCATGTAGATTGAAAGAAACTTCAATGTGTTTGTCAGATTAATGGATTTTGTTTATAAATCCATTTGAATGACGTGTTAAATTATTGCAAGAAAGGGATTTCATCTGTCTGAATGTGCCTTTCGAGTTTTTTGGTAAATTTACTGCTGATCTTTTCTCCTGCTTGTTGACATTTATGATTCCCAAGAGGGCAAATATTTGAAAAGAAGACAATACCTAAAATATGTCCCCTGCTATTGATCCCTTCCAAATTTTTTTCTGAAGGAACTTATGATTATTTACATTATAACTTGACAACTCTATAATTTTATTGCTAAAAATGCTTATTTATGAATAAATATTGTTGACATATTTTGTAATAAATAGTCTCCCAACTTTTAAAATATTTTTAAGCTTCATTTTAGTAATATACTAAAACTTTTGTAACTAGTCTTATACATACCATGTCCTTGAAGTATTCATAAGGTCACAGCAAAATAATTCCCTATGAAAAGTACAATTGCTATGTCATATTTTTAAATTATACACAAAATGATAATTGCTACTTATTGTAATTTTTTGTATGTGTTTTTTAATATATTAGTGCCTAAATGCATCTAAAAGTTCTTTTCTTTGATCTAAATCTCCAAAGTTTTGTTTTTATTCAGTGGCTGTTAGAAGTACACTTAAAAATAACAGCTTAACCTATTTGGTATTTCTAATCATTACCAAATTAACAAATGACTATACAATTATACATACTCAATTTATAATAACTTAGAGATGATTAATCAAAAATTCTCTCATCATCATAAACTTTGTTTGAATGCAAAATAATTAATCAAAGCTGATATAATTATTTCATATTTCATTTTCTATCAAACATATGACATCCATCGAATAAATTAGTTTAAATATAAGTAGTTTTAAAAATATTGTATTTTTCTTTTTTACATTTTTGGTATCAACTATTTACTTCATTTGTGATGTCTGAAAACACCCATCAGATTGTATTTACTGATAATTTTAATTGAACTTAGTTGATATTTCTAATCACTACTCCATTAAATATAGCTTCAACAAATATGGCAACAATATAAACATGCAGCAAAGAAGATAATTCGTAATGTCGTACATAAATTATACATGTTCGTAAAATATTAGACATTCAATATTATTCGAGTATTATTATTATAATATATCTATTCCAGTTTGGAAATTTACAAAGAAAGATTGAATTATACCCTAAAATTTTTTTTTTTCTTCTAATGCAGCTGGCAGATAGACCGTGATCTTTTTCGCCATAAGGGTTGCACCGATGTTACTCACTTTGCATTACCCAGGGGCGCGTGTAACTCGATGGTAAGCCACGG
Source organism: Caerostris extrusa (assembly GCA_021605095.1). Taxonomy (NCBI): domain Eukaryota; kingdom Metazoa; phylum Arthropoda; class Arachnida; order Araneae; family Araneidae; genus Caerostris; species Caerostris extrusa. The sequence goes on along the minus strand of BPLR01007098.1, from coordinate 102,895 downwards.
ACGCGGAGTAACAATGCCTCCGCAGCGCTCTACACGATCCTATTAGGGACCGGGACCTACGGCTTAAAGTGGATTCGAACCACTACAACACCCATGGGCAAAGCCGGGATTTGAACTCGATACCTGTGGTACCGAAAGCCAGAGCGCTAGCCATTCGGCCATCAGGCCCCATCCTAAAATATTTTAAAAGAAAATCAAATATATCTGTAATTTTTTTTTATTTATCATTGCCTTTACAAACATAAATTATCAGAGTTTATAAATGATCCTGTAACCCCTGAAGAAAACTTTTATTGATCCATTAATAATCTAACCTGTGCACTTTAAAATAGGACACGTTAAACTATATTTTCTGACCATTTCAACCTAATCGAGTTGTTATTTATGCTTGATTTTTATTACTTCACTAACAGATGGCTGCACCAGGTTAATAGATATAACAAAACCATGCAACAACAAAAAAAATGAAAATGATGGAATTATTCAATTTTGTCACGTATACATAATACGAAAAATTGCAGTATAAAAATTTTGTAATAAAATTATTACCAAAATGCTTCTGTTTCATTAATGAAAAATATTTGTTCTTACTTATAATGTACCCATCTAAAACATACTTGGGGACACTACTATTCAAATGAGTTACATTCCAAATGTTTACTTCATTGATGTCCACAATAGCACTTCTCAGAATAAGAAACATTATGAGGTTTTAGAAAAATTTATACTATCATATTATTAAAGCTTATATTACTTTTTCTTATAATGTAGCCATCAAAAAACCTACTTAGAGACACTGCCAATCAAACAAGTTACTTTCCATATCTTCACTCCATTGATGTCCACAACAGCAAACCTTGCAACAAGAAACATTATGAGGTTTTAGAAAGAAAGAATGCAGTCTATTATTATGTTTATGTTGTTAATTTATGTACAGTATGCAACAATTGCAGATGAAATTAAATTCTTGCAAACACAAAATATTTAGTTAAAACCCTTATTTTTAATCATGCTCTTTGCAAGCATCGTTCTCAGCAAGCAAGCACACTCATAAAAGGGCTACTCCAACTTAAGCCAGTTGATATTTCTGCCCATTACCGCATTGACAGATGCCCATGATGGCGTGCATTATACGTCACTTTACAAACCCATAGGCCGGTCGGCGAGCTGGAATGGTGCCCGACCAAGAAGTAACGGATTTTCATCTCGAGGGTCTTGCTGCAGCTGATTTAATCCGACATCTGTTGAACCGTAAAAGAAAGCTGGCCCACTCTAAGAAGAAGCGAACTCGCGAATTGGCTCGGCTCCAATATAAATGCACATATAGAGTTCTCCCCATACGTGTACGACATCCCAAACTAGCAAACAAATTTACCAGCACCAGGCTGAGAGCACGCCATTAATAGGACCTCATCCATCTTCCCTTCTCTGGAAAATCGGAATTAAAATCAAGATTAGCAATTCAAATGTGATCAGAGAGAAGTGCTCTGCTGAAAGGATCGCCCCCCCTTCCCAGACGTCCACCCCCTATACCCACAAAATGTTCGAAAAAGGAACAAACTTATTTTTATGTGAGATATATTTCCAAGCGGGCATTTTGCCGCAATCTACGAAGGTGATTGTAAGATATTTCTTTTTTTTTTTTTTTAATACTTTGGGTTTTTTTTTTTTTCACCCAAAATCCTTTTATCAGTTTTTTTTCTTTTTCCTATTTTTGTGTCCTTCTTCACAATTCTTTTCATTTGTCGACTGTTTTTTTGGTGTCTTTTTTAACCTTTTTTTTTTTTTTACTTTTTTTTTTTTTTTTTTTGCTTTCAAACTTTTTTTGTTGTTGTTCGTGAGAGACGTTTTATTGTGCTTTGAGCTGAAATTTCCCTCAGGAACTTTTAGTAATATCTTATTGATTGCGTTCTGTTGCCATTGCAAAAGTAAATAAAAAAAAGAATTTCTTCTTCTTTCTACCAATATGAGTATCGCTGGACGTATAAAACAACAGTAGTCGCCCAGGGATTGCTTTTATCACATCTTCCTAACTTTTTAATTACTGATACAGGTACCTTGTTAAACTACCTTGCTAAAACTAATATATGTATATATAGATAGATAGAAATATAATGCGAATTAAACAACATACACATTTTATTCGCTACAAAATGCGTTTTTTTTTAACTATTCTGTAATGTATATTTAATGTTAAAAAATTCTGTCATCACATCTTCCTAACTTTCATACCGATACAGGTACCTTGTTATATATATAATGCAGATTAAACAACATATACATTTTTTCGCCAAAAAATACGTTTTATTTAACAATTCTGTAATGTATATTTAATGCTAAAAATTCTGTTATCACTTCTGCTAATTTTAATTACCGATACAGGTACCTTGCTAAAGCTAATATACATATATATATATATATAATGCGAATTAAACAACATATGCATTTTTTCGCCACAAAAAGGCGTTTTTTAACAATTCTGTAATGTATATTTAATGTTAAAAATTCTGTTATCACTTCTTCCTAATTAATTGTGTAATGTATGTTTAATGTTAAAAATTATGACTTTATCTTTTTTATTTTTTAAGAAATATTTTTTTCTTTTTTAAAATATAATGGATCAATTATTGTAACTAACTGACTTTGAAAAAATATATAACCTTAAAAAAAATATTAAGATTATGCGTAATTGCTAAAACTATAATAGAATTTTTTTTTGTACCGATTAGTTATTAGTTAAAAAATTATAATAACGGAATTCATTAGTCGTAAAAAAAAATGCAATGTCTGGGGGAATTTATTCAAAGAATTAATGTGCACAAAATTATGTTGCTTGCTAGACTGCTAGACAGCTAGACGGCGTATAGTAGTCGAATGTATATATTACATTACATATACATTAAAATCCAATAACTATGCGAAATTTAGCATGAGACATAATTTTGAAGAAACAATAAATTTTACGGACTTTTAAATGACATTTTTTATATATGCAAATATCAAAACGACTAATGTAAACCGTAAAAAACAATATTATTTAAAGGAAATGGTTTCTCAAATAAAATTGAAATACCAAAAAATTAAAAATAAATTTTAATGTGTCCACGTTTATTTATTTATTTTTTATTGATAAACTGCGTATAGTTATGTATATTGAATAACGATTTGTAAGTAGTAATATATTACTGAAATATTTGGAAAATAAATATTATAAATAAATGTGTCCTTATAATTAACAGTTTATAGTTGTTAGTTAAAGGATAAAAAAAATTAACAGCAACATTTTTTTACATTATTGTCTATTTCCATTTTAACCACAAAAGTAGTAAATCAAATTTTTAAGCTTTGATCTTAAAATTAATTAAAATGTTTATTATACTTCATTTTTAAAATAATTAGTAGCGTGATTAATATTAAATGAAAAGAGATTTTCAACTCTTTTTAAATACAAATGCATATTTTTAAATACTTGGATTTTTATTAAAACATAATTATACATTTTTTAGCCACACCAGTGTTAAAATAATTTTTTTAATTTCTTTAATTATTTATTATATAAAAAAAAAAAAAGGAATACAAAAAAACATGAAATAAAATGTGAGGCAAATGCATACTACTATATATTCAGTAAAATAATGAATTATTATTTGTAGACCCAACTTTAATAAAATGCACTGTTTTATTTTACTACGTATTTTATTTACAAAAAAATTACTTACTGTTACTTTTTCAAATGAAACTAAAAAATTTAATCATTAAAATTTAAAAATATTTTATACAAAATAAACAACATTTTAACAGATTTTTTTTTTATTTAAAAATTAAGTATTGTTAGCACATTTAATATCACGAAATATTTTTGTTTATTCAACGGTGTGTTCCAAAATAAACAATTTTAATGAGATGTAAAATTAAAGTTTGAGTGCAACACAGATCTTTCACAAGAAAAATACTCTTTTAGAAAATTTCTCATAAGAATAATTATTTCGTATCCCTCTTATTAAAATCTTTGGAATATATACGGCTGTTACTTGAGATTTTTGTTTATACTCAACCTGGGGAAAAGAGAACCGAAAATTTTGCTTTAATTAATTGTTATGATAAGCTGCATGTTCTGAATTCCACCAAAAGGTTCGTGTGCTGAAGTTGTTATGTTTATTTTTGAGGAAAATCATTTTTTGTTGTTACGTTCAAACATTCCAGGAAAATTATTTTATAATAAACACGAGAAAGGATATTCTAATTGCAATAGTTCTGGCATTTTCTGAAGAAATTCTAAATCTTTTACTTAGTATAATTTTTAAGATTTTTATTTATTTTTATTTTTAAAGGAAACATGCCAATCATGACGCTGCATTATTTTCAATTAAAAATGTATTTACATTTTTGAAATGCAGCAATTAATTTTCATTTTACACAAAATAAAATGTGTAGTTAAAAAAAAAATGGGGATGAACATTGTTCATGACTCATTAAATTTAATAAATACTTTGGTTATTAAAATCAGATGTCAGTTTTCTAGATTATTATTTTTTACAAAGAAAATTAAAACAGTTAAAATGGAGTTTTAATCGTATCCTTTTCTTATTGTCTTGAAAATAACTTTTTAAAAAATTGCCATTTTTAGCTTTTAAAATAATGCTGCAGTTCGCAAAGAGTAAAATTTTCACAATTAATAACGATTCTTGAATGAAATAGCGACCATGAAATTTTGACAAGCTTTTAAGACTCTCTGCTTTTGTAGAAGATGATTAAACTTCTGTTACGCATCATTCCTTTATTGGATTTATATTAAAATGTGCATTTTGTAAGAAGTAATTTATTTATTTAATAAGAAATCTGCCATATTAATAAGTACACTTACCTGAAACGTCAGTTTTTACAAAGTGGTTTATATATCCGAGGCACATAGAATTGTGCTAGATTAACTGTTTATGACAACATGAACAATTCAAACTATGTTTTTATGCATCATTTAAATTAAATTTCAATCTTCATGTTTCCGATATTTTCCAATTTTTCTCTGAATATCAGTCTAATAGTTTGACAACTTTAATTAATAATCATTCAAGTATGATTTTTTTTTTTCATTAAATAAAGAGATAAGGATTATTTTTCTCGTCATATTTGCTTATAATGGAAGAGACAATAGATCGTTTTTACCTTCTTTCTTTTTACAATAGATTATTTTACTTTTCTTTAAATAGATTATGTTACTTTTTTGTTCTTTTGTATCATATTTAATACATATTATAAATATGAGTAATTATTTAATGAAAATTTACTGGGAAAAATGATAGCAACATGGCTGTTACTTCAAACTTCGGTTTACCTTTGTATACTATAAGAAATTATTTAAATTAAATTAATTTTTAATGAGTAACTTTATGTATTTTGATTTGATTGATTTTAACTTTTAATTTCTCATCGATTTTATTTTTTATTATAATTTAAGTTTTAAGAAAATGAACTAATTTTATCGTTGTGCATTGTAATGCGTTTTAGCATTATAATAGATGTATATGCATCCAATAATCACCATTTAATCATCGAAGTTCAATATTTCTACATGAATATTTTAGAAAATTTTTAAATTTCAGTTTTATAATTTTTAATGTCAATAAGATGTATCCTAGAACAACAATTACAGATGGTGACATTTTTGAACGTATTAATATTATATGGCGTAAATTATTTTGATAAACATTTAAATTGTTACGTAGGTTAAATAAAGTTGGATGGGCATTTGTAATTACTGAAATATATATATATATATTTTCATTTATAACGATATTTTTAGATCTTTGAATTTGAATAATTAACAACAAAAACTACTTAATCAGTAAATCGAATAATAAATCCTGCTTCTTTTTCCAGTACTCCACACATTTTTGAGAATATTTTATCCCATCAATAACAAAGCAATAAATTACAGCAACTAAGTGCTAGTTACATTAGCATTTGAAACATGTCAAGAGTTATTTGCTCTACATTACAGAATTATGATGTTTCATTTGAAATTCCGTTTCAATACAAAAAAAAAAAGAATTTTATTTCAATAAAAATATAGAATTACCTACAATAAAATTTCTGCAATGAATTTAAAGATTTGGGAAAACTTTGGAAATAGTGTTTTTGTACAGATTAATACAAATAAATAATAGGTTTTTTTTTTCTATATAGCTAAAAATAATTCTGATGAATAGTAACATGGGAAATCTTACCTGGTTGCAAATAATTAGTGTAATATCAAAAACAAAATAAAAAATAATAATAATAAATAAGTAAACCATCAACGTTACTTCTGTAAGATACAAAAGCATTACCGAAACGTCGTATTTTTTAATATGATAATGGGACAAGATTAATTTGTGAAATCTAAATTTTTTTCCTTTCTATAGTTACAATCACTTACATTATCAACAAATTTTATATAAAATAAAAAGATAAAATCCATCTTAATTTTATCCATAAACAAATTCCATTTTTCTACAAGTGCCTTCAATTTTTTTTCTTCGTGCTGCTTTTTCCAACAACCACCATCAATAACTAAGCAAAACCTAACAGCACCTCCAGATGCTTTCCATCCTCCACTGCGCAGTTGATCATTTGCAACTAAGTGAAGTTGTATCTTGACTGGCACTTGAAGCAAGTCAAAATTAGATTTTACCCTATTAGGCTCTACAAAGTTATTTGCCCTAAATTGTAGCAATACAATATTTCATTTGAAACTTCATTTCAATACTAAAAAATGAATTTCATTTCAATAAAAATACTGAATTGTTACAACAAAATTTCTGCAATTAATTTAAAGACTTGGGAAACTTTTAAAAAATAGTTTTTTTGTACAGATTAATATAGATAATTAATAGTTTTTTTTTCTGAAAATAATTCTGCTAAATTGTAATATCTGAAAGCTTACCTGGTTGCAATAATTAATGTAATATTTATATGATAAAAACCCACCAACATTACTTCTGTAAAAGGCACAAAAGAAATATTATCACAAAACATCATTTTCTTTTAATATGATAATAGGACAATATTAAATTGATAAATCTAAATCTTTTCTTCCTTCTACAATTGCAATCATTTAAATTACCAACAAATTTGTTTTGTTTTTTTTTTAAGATAAAAATCCATCATAATTTATCCATAAACAAATTCCATTTTTTTCTACAAGCGCCTTCAATTTTTCTTCTCATGCTGCTTTTTTTCCAATAACCACCATCAATAACAAAGCAAAAACTAACAGCACCTCAGATCCAGCGCGCAGTTGATTATTTGCGACAAGTGCCGTTACATCCACTTGACTGGCATTTGTAGCAAGTCAAAAATTATTTGCCCTATCAAGTCTCTACTATGTTATTTGCCCTACATTGCAGCAATTAAAATATTTAATTTGAAATTTAATTTTACTAAGAAGTGAATTTCCTTTCAATAAGAATACTACATTTTCATATTGAATAAAATTTCTGCAATGAATTTCAAGATTTAGGAAAATTTTTGAAATAGTTTTTTTGTACCGATTAATACAGATAAATTATAGTTTTATGTTTTTCTGTACAGCTGGAAATAATTCTGATAAACTGTAATATGTGAAATCTTACCTGGTTTGCAAATAATTATTGTAATAAAGCTTGTATTAAATTGTAATAAACTTGTATTAATGAACTTGTAATTATTGTAATAATTATTGTAATAAAAATGGAATTTCAAATGAAACATCATAATTCGGCAATGTACAAATAATTCTTGTTAGGCACAAAATCATTTATTACTTTTGTTATTGATGGGATAAAATATTTCAAAAAATGTGTGGAGTACTGGAAAAAGAAGCACAATTATTCGATTTACTGATTAAGATTTTTGTATTAAAAGCGACCCATCAAAACTTCTGTTTCATCTTTTCTTTAACAGTATGATAATAAGCAAACACAACATTAATTTGATCTAAAAGTTTTTTCCTTCTACAATTGCAATCATTTTTTTTTTTTTTTTTTTTTTTAAAAAAAGATAAAATCCATCATAATCTTATCCATAAACAAATTCCATTTTTTTCTACAAGTGCCTTCGAATTTTTTTTCTTCTTCATGCTGTTTTTTTCCCAACAACCACCATCAATAACAAAGCAAAAAACTAACAGCGCACCTCCAGATCCTTTCCATCCCCTCCACTGCGCAGTTGATCATTTGCAACTAAGGGGCAGTCACATCACCCACTTGCAGCAGTGGCTCCAGCGAGTTATTTGTCACCAGATGGGGAGCAATCGAAAATTTTCTTTTGCCTTTGCCCTGCTTGAAATTTCGGGCTATCACCTTTCTTTGAATACCACGGCCTGGCCATCAGCCTCGAGGCATTTGTGTGTCTGCAGGGAGTGCTTTCGGCCGATTTATGGGGTTACAAATTGCACGGTGCGCCTGAAGGGTTGTTGCCACGAAACCCCCATTGTTCTTCGGGTTTCATCTTTCCTGAGGGACCCGGGGTACACAAATGGACCGTATCACTCATACGAATCTTTTTGTTTCAAAAAGATGCTCTGATCGTCTGTCTGCATTAGAGCGATATTTCTAATTTTGGTGAATGTTTGTTATCATTGCAGACTAGTATGTGGTGGCCATTTTGGTACTTGACTTGATGCTTCTTTCAATGATGTGTCAATTTTTAAAAAATTTTATATTATTATTTTTGTAAATATCTTTTCTTTTGTACTTGTAGTCAGGTTTTATAACGTTTCGTTTAAATTAGGTATAGTTTATTCTTTCCCACATTTTTATGTGAGTACCTACTTATTTGATGAAATAGTAAGTAATGCTTGCAATAGTATTTAACTAATCATGTCCTGGAATAAATGTTATTTACTTGTAAATCTAGCAAATTTGGAATTAATATAAGTTTGTTTTATTGAATTATTTATTATTAAGTTCAATGTTGATGTGTTAGGTGTATAAATTGGATTATATTTAATAATTTATAATTCAAATAAAAAATAATCTTAGTCTACGTCTGTAAAATGAATATCTTTCTTAAATACCTATACCTTTGCATATGTATATTTTGTTAAATACCTTTATTTATTCATTTAAATGATATATTATGAAAAAAATAGTCCAAAATTTTTTAATATTTTAATTAATTATGTGGCCTATCTACTTGATGTAGTAGGAATTATTATTACTATTATTATTCAATACTATTAGTAATGGGGCCTCAAGAGACCAGTGACCAGCGTTTTGGTGTTATTAGCCTATTATTTTTTACGATTTTTCACACATTTTTAGAAATTTGTCCTTCATTTTTGTAAACAATTAAATTAAATAACTTTGAATTTTAATGTATCAATTATATAGCACTTTTCTTTAAAACAAGAAATAAAAAATTAGTATAAGTTTGTTTGGATTTGTATTACCCCATTGTTATCATATTATTTTTTATATTTTAAAATTTTTAATGAAGGTAAGCCTATGTGCTTAACAAATAAAATATCGTGTGAATTTTTAAAATTTATCAATTCATTATGTGAAACTAGTGCATTAATTATAAATTTTTTTCAAAGTAGAAGAAAATAAATGCATCTTATAAAGTGGCATGTGAATTAAAATATGCGATATTCAAAAAAACTATTTCCATTAAATTTCTTTTAAAAAGAGCCAAAATGAGATTTCATTCGTAATCCAAGCTGGGAATAACATTTCACCACCTATAAAATTTCATTGACATACTAACTCCCGCAAAATTTCTTTCTATGTCTTACAAAAAACATCATTTCACCTCAGCAAAAACTTTATGCTGAGGAGGTGAAGAACTATTCATTTTATTTCCTGGTCATAATCCGTCCAGTTTATCGTCACTCCGTGACAGATGTTCGATACATCCCGGTGCAATTTCTACACCAAACGATTCTGCAGATCGCATGGACGACGACCTGGTTTATCGTTCGCTAGGGACAGTACAGTAATCTCCCAAATATGACACTCCTTAGAATAGAACAAGTTGCAACACGAAAGAAAAAAAAGGAATAAAAAGAAGAAGTTTCTTATTTCTCCCTATTCGATATTTTTATGCGTCCACTTTTTTTTTGATTGTTTGGCCTCAGATACACGGGTGTGTGTGGAGATGGCTTTATTGCATATGAGATATCCAAAGTGTCGCTGCCCTCGACACCTGAAATAGAATAAGGACGAACGGAATGGAACATCTTGGAAAGTGGCATTGATTTTCGATCGGGTTGCGTGTTCTTTTTTGGGTGATGTTTGCTAACTTCTGGGTGTTTTCCGAATATTTGTGGGTAACAAAAAGAATAAAGGAACTAAAATCCATTTTTATAACATGCATTGTCCAAAGAGAATATTTTTAAAAAAGTATCTTTTAGAATCTTTCATTGTGACTGAGCTTAAATTAAAGTTTTCTTTCTCATAACAATTATTCAAGAATGAATTGAGATATTTAGGTATTTTTAGAATATTTTAAAAAAGAATCTGTACCTTAAAATCAATAACTGAAATATTCCTTTAATATTTTTTAGTTTATTTTAATTTAAATCGAATATAAAAATTTATTAAACATATGTTTATGAAAAATATTCTATTGAGAAAGTATCAATATAAAAAATAAGTAAAAGTCTTTATGATCATTTGATCTCTTTATCTACCTTTTTCTGATAATTCTAAGAAATTTTAAAAACTCCAACAAAAAGACACATTTTCTTCAGAATGGAAGGAAAGTAGTTATAATATTTAGGAAATATATTTTAAAAAATTAACGAAATTTTCCTTCCTAAAAATAAAAATTTTCACGACATTTTACAATTACTTAAGACTAACATTTATGAAATGCAAGTTTGAGCAACATCGCTTTGAGGTTTTCTGAATTGTTTTCATTAATAGTGGAGAATGTTTAAAGCCCAAACTGAATGAACAAACGGAAATTTTAAGTGTAGTTTGATATCTTATTCTTACTAGTTTCAAATTCGTTCAAAAGTTAAGTTGAAATTGAACGAATGTTAAAATCTAAAAGACAAATGCCATTATCAATGGGTTAATTGTTTTATATAAAACAAATATTATACTTTGAATACAGCTTACTACCTGATCATAAATATTCATTGTATTTAAGAGGTATATTTTTATTTAATTATATTATCCTATGACAATATGTGATTGTTCAGTCATACGACGCAGGGCCTCCCAGTACCGTGCTGTAATGGCATCAGATAATTTAAGAGATATTCGAGCGTTATCTTTTTATTAATTTGCCAATTGATTAAAACATTTTTATGCATTTTTGTACTTGAAAAAAATATATAGATGGATAGATATAGCACATATATATTTAAATGATAGTCATTAAAATATAGCAAAACAGAGAGAATTGTAAATAGGCATCGTATTAATTAGATATTTTATAAAAATATATTGTACTGTACAGTGCCTTTGCTAATTAAGGAAAATAGTATTGTAATATTAAACTACTCAAGAATACTTATTTCATAATTTTTTTTTTTTTTTTTTTTTTTTTTTTTTTTTTAGAATTTTTTGATGAAAATTATTTTTACATTGAATATATTATATAAAAATATAGCTTTTGGTATAATATATATATATATAGAGAGAGAGAGGATGACAGAGAGGGAGACATGAAAAACTTAATTTAGGTACAGCCAGATTCCGGGCTTTTAGCCGTGTTTAGAAAAATAACACTACATTGCACTAAATTATCTTTATATTATCATTGTGTAACTTAATGCACTATTGATTGATAAGCCGCAAGAAAAGTTCATATTTGTTCCCACAAAACGCCAGTTTTTCCACATTTTTATGAATAGACCGATTCTTACAATTTCATACCTCAGCTACCACCATGTCCCTAAGAATGCATAAACCGCATTGTAAATTTAAATGTGCTTCCAAAAGGCAGTGACGGCTGAATTCTTGAACGAAACAGACGAGGAGGAAGGAAAAAAAGAACGTTCCATCGAATAAAGAGGAGGGAGCGGAGAGTGCGTTCGAGCATATTTATGGTGTTTGTGTGGCTTACATATACGGCATGCATGAGAGCTGCGTGTCGAATGCATCACGAACGGTCCGAATGACGCCCAAAATGAGCTTGGCTTTTGGCTGAGAAATGCCTAAACATAATCTTTGCACGATTCGGCTGTGACGTCACGCAAATGGACTTTCTTGCACGCGGAGTGTTTGGGAGAGTGAGTTGTTTTGGGTGTCGGGGGAGTTTTAAGGCGAATTTCAATTGTAATAGGGAATTCAGTGCGAATACATGACTAGTAATTGTTGCTTTTGGGTGCCTATTTTCATTTATTATTGTTCTTATGAAATCTTTCTTCGCCAGCATAAGAAAATGTACATAAACGAGGAAATTAAATAGTAATTTGTTTTAGGTGTGTCGGGAGTATTTTAGATGAATTTCAATTGTAATGGCGATTTCAGTGCGAATACATGATTAGTAATTGTTGCTTTCAAATGTCCATCTTTTTTTATTAATATTATTCAATCTTTCCTCGCCACCATAAAAATATGTACATAAAAAAAGTGAGTTACAAAGTTAAGCAAACTCATTTTCTAATATTTTTAATGGTCAATTATGTAAATTATAATGGGGACATATTTCTCGAGTTAAAATACTTTAAAAACTTGTCATGCATGTAAATTTTCATTAAGGATTAAGAACATGTTTTATATCAGTCTTATAGTTTTATGATTAGCTAGTTTCTAGTATTCTTTTTATTTTTATTATTTTGTTTATAATAGTACATACACCGTGATTAACATGAAATCATAAGAAAATGTGATCATATCGAATCGGAAAAAGAAGTAATAAGTGATATTCGCACACTTTAGGTAATCTTCCGATCACTATATTTCCATTAGAAACATCATTTTAAAAAGAGAAACACTATAGAATTTCCTTTTTTTTCAAATCAATAAAATTTAAAGACATTTGAAATATTATATTTAGAAGAATAATTAATGTTCAAAATATTAGAGATGTTTTTGCAAAACTTTATTTAAATAGGCATTTAGCTGCAAAATTTTAATTTTATTGCAAATATTTTGAAATTGAATATTCATTTGAAACGATTTATTACATTATACGAGAAATGTACAACTTTTAATACAATTTTTATTTAAAAATAAGTATTGCTTTTTAAGAGAAAGCATCCATAAAATAAACTTCCAAACCAGATTTAATAAATTCAAATTTTACCATTCAATGTCCTAATATATCTATATATATTCTTCAAAAGATGAGAATTTTTTTTTTTAAATAAAGCATCTTAGAATTTAAAGACAAAAAAGAAGAAACTTTTCCCCGAGTAAGTAACTCGAGTTTGAAGTGAGAGTTAATATTCCATTTTTGTCTTGCGGAATCGTGTCTTCTTTGCCAAGCGACATTGCTTCGAGACGTGACCAACATACCCTTTTCGGAAAGTGTCAAGAAACTACTTACCTAAATCTCGGTGCTTTAACAGCTTTTGGACATTCGGCAACATCTTCAGCAAGGTTGCGACTCTTTCTCTGAATCGTCCCGTCTGTCCCCCTTGCATTTTCTTCATATGCGAAGTTATTTGAGCTGCATTTATCAATCCTAAGTGTTCCAGAAAAACATGTGTTTCTTTCGTTCCTGCATCCATCGAAGTAGAAAGGCAATACAGTTGAAAAAGTCATTTAAAAAGTCACTTTTCCTAGTCCTTGTTTTTGAACATGTATGAATGTTCATCAATAATGTGTTTGTGTGTGCAAAAGAGAATTACTTTTGAAATTGAATTCATTTAAATGCTGGAACAGGCTATTAAAAATGAATATATATTGTAAATGATGGTTTTTTTATAAGATATGATACACATATATATATACCTTATAAAAACAAAAACTTTTCCCATCATTTTAATAGCCTGTTCCATCATTTAAATGAATTCGATTTCAAGAAGCAATTCTCTTTTTGCACACACAATCTCATCATAGGTGAACGTTCATGCATGTTCAAATGTATATATATATTCCATGAAATGTTCAGAATTTATCCTTTTACTTAAAATAAAGTAATATCAAATCATGCAATTTCTACATCACTATTCGTTGCAGGAGCGATTTATATAATACATTTAGTTTCATACATATATTCATACATATAGTACATTTAGTTTTCCAGTTTATTATTAAATTATAGAAATTAATACTCAAAAACTCTTGTAACTTTACTATATTTTTTAAAATTTTCAAGTCTTTTAAGACCCACTTTATTAAAATTTTTTAATGGAAGTTGATTTTCTTCATACAAATAAAAGTATTTTAAAATTGCATAACATTGATATAAAATAATTATATAACATTGCGTGTACAATAATAAATTACATTAATTATATAACGTTGGTAATATAATATTGCACAAATAATATATTGTCAGAAATGTCCAAATTCAGCGTCAGTTGTCCAAATTTAGATTTTGCCTTAAATTATCAATTGAAATTATGATAAATTTAAACCTTTACATAAATTTCATATATTAAACAATATTTTAATAGGTCAAAAAGATCTTATAAAAACAGAATACATTGTAATAGACATTTTAGGATGCTTGAAGAACAAAAAAATGTCGGTAAAGAAAAGAAAACTAAAATTATTGTTAAGATAGCTTTTTATTACAAAAAAATCTTTCAGTAATTTCATTAAATGATGACCATCTCGTCTTTTATGTAAAAATATAATTAATCCTCTCATATTAAATGTAATAAAAATTTTAATTCATTAATTTGATTAGTATATTGAAAATGAATTTTGATAATGTTATTTATTTTCATATGTTCATATCTATGTACAAATTTTTAATAGAAAGCTTTATAACAAAATACAGATAACTCATTTAATGTCCGAGATTCTTGGTTTTCTAGCGATTTATTTTCAAAAAACTTTTCTCCTGTTATTTACCAATGCAAGATTATAAAATAAGATCAAAATCATCCATCAATGAACAGATAACCAAAACTGAAATCTCAATCCTCAATTCTTTTCATTAAACAGAAGAAAAAAAGGCAACCATCTAATTCCCACTCAACAACTCCAGTAGATATTTCCATTTAGTTCCAAATTGCACATAATCAAAGCCAATCCTCCAATAGCAGGTCCTCCCTAGCTCGAATATCGCACGAGTCACACACGAGAGAGGCCAGTCAAGTCAAGCGAGGCGTTATGTTTCCTTGCTCCAGAGTTTATAATGCAAGAGGCATTAGTCATTTTCCCATTTATGCCAAACGTAAATGGGATGATGCCGTGCAAAAAGAGGCATTTTGCCTTACCGCACTGCTCTGGTGGTGTCTGGAGATTTTCTGAAAGAAGTTAGACCAAACAGTGTAAATGAAAAGCGTGAGACTCCACACTTACCAGTTTATTTGCCTTTCTCTAACTTATATATTAGTGTTGTTTTTAGTGATTTGGAAGTTAAGTACTTACTATAAAGACCTTTTTGCCATTTCATTATGAAGATTAATTGTTTGCTTTGCATGAATTGTTGAGGGTGTGTTTAGTGAAATAGCAAAAATGTCATAATTACAGATATTCCTAGAAATTATTTTGTCATATATTTTTCTTTAAACTATAATTATTTATTGAACTTTAGTTTTATAACCTTTAACATTAATGATTGTTATTTTTTTGAATTTTCTATTTACTATAATTTATATTATTTTAATAATAAAGTATAAAATTATTAGTAAAGTAATTAGTTTTAATAGTAAAATAAAAAACAGTAAAATGACGTTTATTTTAAATATACAAGTATATAAAAATCTTTGAAAGAAATGTTAATTTCTAAAATTTTATTAGTACTTTTAATCCAATGTTGTCAATTTAACTGTTGAAAAATTTTAATTGTTTCAATTAACTGTTGTCAGTTTAATTGTTGAACATTTAATCAATTGTTTAAATCATTCATTTTATTAATACACGAGCAGCCCAGTTTAATTGTATATTTAAAATAAACGTCATTTACTGTTTTTTATTTTACTATTAAAACTAATTACTTACTATTATTGACAATTATTGACATATTTGTGATTAAATACATTTAGGAATATTAACAATATTTAAAGCTTTTGGTATCAAACTATTTTAATTACTTTTGTATAAAACTTTAATTTAAATAATTTGATACATGAATAATTTTTAAAAATCTTGATGAGGAGTTCTTTATATTTTAATGTTCAAATGTTGGTTTATCATTTAAAACATGATTAAATATTTTATTGCATTTGTGCTTTAAAAATAATCAAGCAAAATATTCTATTTTCATGTGTTGACAAAGACAATACAGAAACAATATTCTTACTTTAATCAATCTTTTAAATTATTAAAAAATTATTTTTATAAATGGGTTGGGTTTCTCAAATAAAACATGTGAATTTACTTTTAAATTTGCCTAAAATGATTTTGATTTTGATTTCTAGTCTCCTTAACTAAACTTCTACTTATTATCATTTGAAATTTCTAGACCAAATTTCTAAATGAAAAAATCTTTTTTTTTCATATAAACAGTATCAGATAAAAATTATCACTTGTAAAAAAAAAAAAAAAAAAAGTTTCCGAAATTATAACAAAAACCTACAAGAAAACCTTCTTGTAGGCAAAGTACACCTAGAGAGAGTTTCTACCTACAAGAGTTCATTCACACTTTTACACAAAAATGAACTTTTGTTTTCCTATATTGATTGCATCCATGTTTAGAATAATAAACAAGCATAAATTTATACTCTTGGGATTCGCATGATTTCGATGTGTTCCCTGGCAATCAGTTATCAAAGTTAATAGACTTTAGCGTGACAGACTTTAATACGGAAAGGAAGTTCATGATATTTAGGGTGTCTAGAAAACATTCTTCAATATTTGTTAAGTAAGACAAAAAATATCCTCTATAAATATTAAGAAATAATAAGGAAAAGAATTGATGTTTTCAGGGCAAGTTAAAAATACGTTGGTAAAAATAAACTCTAACATCATTGTAAGATATCATAAAATATTCTTTTTAAATTATAATATCACAGCAGTTACTATTTTGCGTATTTTGTCATATTCAGGAAAAACTGGATTTTATTCAGAAAATTTTTTGTTAATAAAGATTCAAGATTAGTAAAAAAAAGGATGGTAAAAAAAAAAAAAAAAAAAAATTACAGAAATTTTGGATTATCGAGTGCAATGAGACGTACCAAAAATGGAACATTATAAACTTATTATATGTATACATGTATAACTATACCTATATATATATATATATCTATCTATCTATCTATCTCTCTCTATATATATATGAATGAGAAAGGGGCCTGAATGGTCGAGTGGCTAGCGCTCTGGCGCTCGGTACCACAGGTTTCGGGTTCGAGTCCCGGCGGTGCCATGGTTGTTTGTAGTGGTTCGGAATCCCCTTTAAAAAAGTAGGTCCCGGTCTAATATGATCGTAGAGCGTTGCGGGGGCATTGTTACTCCGCGTCTATGGCTTATCTTCAAGTTACACGCACCCCCTGGGTAATACAAAGTGAGTACGTCTGTGCAGCACTTGCCTTAAGGCATCTAAGACCAAGCTGTCTGTGTTTGCCAGCTGCATTAGAAAGAAAAAAATATGAATGTGAAAAATATAGAATATATTCATTCAATATATAAATATTCTTAAATCGAGTTTGGTATTGGTAGAGTTAATTTTTTTGCAATGAGGATCTTTTCTACTTTGCATATTTGAGAGCTATAAAATAATATATTTTGAATAAAAAATAATATATTGTAGCATTATTGTTATATGTATTATCCCATATGAACACAAATTCTTTGGAATCCTATCCCGGAGGTACCATGGATGTTGTAGTAGTTCGAATCCACTTTAAGCCATAGATTACAGTCTAATATAAAGCGATGGGCTGACAGCCCTACAAGTAAAGTCAGCTTCACGGAGTCAAGTCAGATTTCTGCCTACGGGTGCTCCATAACAACAGCAGCAGCACTCCATCATCCCCCTTCCCTCTTTCCATGAGACCACATGTGTTTTTGGACTTGTTCTAGATGTTGCTGTCTATTCTACTTTGCATATTTGAAGAAATATGCAATATTATAAGAAATATGCAATATTATATGTATATTATAAGAAGCAACAACACAATTGATGCATGTTATGAATTTTCTTAAATTATACCAAAACAGTTATTCAAAACAAAAAAATAATACGTAAACTTCCAAAATATAAATTAACATCATTAATGTAACAGAGGTAAAAATGATATTTTTTATACTTGTAATTAATTGAAGATCATCATCACTGTGATTCTTTTTTTTTTTTTAAATTTTATTGTCAGAAAACTTGGTTATTAAAACAAGTGCTGTAAATTGTAAATAAACATAACAATATATATTGCAATTAATTAAATTGATCATACTATTAAGTCACTGTGCATAGTAAAAGATTCGTTGTTAATCTGTTTCCATTTTGAAACAGCTAATGCATTATAGGATGTAAAGTAGTTATGTATACTAAAAGAACTGATTCAGGTTAAAGTAATAAATCATGTAAAACTAATAAGTTTCACCTGTAAATATTGACGGTTTTTACCATATACTTAAATGGTGAATACCGCGCTTACTTTCTTATCAAACTAATTAAAGATGAGCTGTCATAATATCCTCCAACTTCACTTTCAAAACTATGAACTTACACATAAGAGAAATCACACTTTCCTTCTCTTTGCACATTAGCATGCGTGCACTATCATAAACGAAACTTATTTGCGGTGATTTTAATTAAAATAAAAATATGAAATCGTATTGCTAAATGTTTCCTAAGTTAAATATAAACTGAATGCTTTAATGCTTAGAAACACATGACATTCTACAAACGTTTCTTTTTGGGTTAACTTCTAAGATACTTATTTCTCTAAATTTAATTCGAAGAATCTGAAGATTTCGTAATTTTTTAAATAAAAAATAAATAAATAAAATAAAAAAAAAATAATTTATTTAAACTAATACGGATTGTACAAAATTATAAAATAAAGGAACGCAAATTAGAAATAATTTAGTCAGAATCTATACTGACAAGAACACGATAATTTTATATATATATTTACATTTATTAAATATCTTCCAGAACTAGGAAATCACATTTAAATATTTGAAAAAAGCAAACTAAAATGAATAAACCTACAAAAACAATTTAAAATTAAACTATTTTCTCTTTAAACCTAACTCAAAAAAACAATGCAGGAGTCTTCATTAAAATAAAATAAACTTTTCTCAAAAACCTTTTATATTTTTTTTTTCCATCTCTCTCTGTCCTATCAGTGTTCAACCCAGGCTTCCAAACTGCATTCTTTCTTCACCAAAAATCAATTATCATAAAGACCTTGCAGCGTAATAAACTCCACTATAAAATGTAAGAGATTTCAGGGGCATCCCGTTCCTCTAAGCGAATTTAACGCACACTATGAAATACGTTTGTCCTTAACTCGAGACAGTGTGGTATGGTGGTGGTATGGTGGTGGTGGTGGTGGAGAACGGGTGGATATTTTAGTGCTGAACGCTCGAAGAACTTTGTGAAAAATATGAGCCCTCACTGCAACAGCAGTTTAATGAAATTCTCTGGAGAACAGTAATAAAACGTTACTTGGTCTATTACTTTTCGGAATTAATTATCTGTCAAGGCCGTTACTTAGCTCATAGGTCATCACAGGTTGAGAGTGACGTCATACGGAATTCCAGGAGCTGATCTATAAATAATTATTCATATATGGATCCAATTAGTTAAGCGGCGTGTGGTTCTGATTAAGCCTTCAAAGTAGGCAGGCCCCTGCTCTTCTTAAACTATATTGATGTTAAAAATGGGTCGAGTAATAGTTATTGTAGTGTATGGGGGTTTGGAAAAGTTACAAAATCATTAATTATTTAAATTTCTGTAACGGCTAATTATGTTGTGTGATAAGAAAATAAATGTAAGCTTATTTAATGGGTTATTTTTCAATAAGGGAATTGCTCGCTAGAAATAATATTTATCTAAAGATTTAAATATGTGAAATAAATATGATATTGTATGAAGTTTAAAGCATTTGTGCTTTTCTTTATTCCTATATATATCGGGAGTGCCTCTTATTTCAAAATATGTTCATGTCTCCAAGTACTTTTAAATGGAGACACTTCTGTGTCTGTTCATATAGAGAAAGAGATTATAGAGAAAGTTAAAAAAAAAAAATAACAGTTGGTTTAATTTAAGTAAGTTTATTGTTTTT
This sequence comes from Caerostris extrusa, assembly GCA_021605095.1. Lineage (NCBI taxonomy): Eukaryota > Metazoa > Arthropoda > Arachnida > Araneae > Araneidae > Caerostris > Caerostris extrusa. The sequence goes on along the minus strand of BPLR01007098.1, from coordinate 82,626 downwards.
AAGTTTTCATTTGAAATTAATGTGTATTGACATTTTTCAATAAGGAAATGTTCACTAGAAATAATATTTATCTAAAGATTTAAATATTTAGGATATATATGATTACGTTCAAAGCATTTGCGCTTTCTTTTGTTCATATATATATATATATAAGAAGTAAGCCTATATATTTTTCAATATTCACTAGAAATAATATTTATTTAAAGATTTAAATATTTATATATATATTTACATATATATATATATATATATATATATGTCGGAAGAAGTAAGCCTACGTTTTTTTAAGTTTTCATTTGACATTAATGTGTATTCTAAGCAATATTTTAATAATTTAAAACTCCTTAATTATTTTGGTTTGATTTAATTATGTAATTTTTAAAAACTTCCATTTCAAAGATTTTATATTCAAAATATTTTAACTTTTCAATGCAAAACTTTACTTAAACATATATGTTTCATTTGTAAAACAAAAACCTTTTTTGTTCAGAAAAAAATATATAAATATGCATGCCTAAATGAAGCACATAAGAAAAAAATCTATATAAAAGCATCATATAATAAATTTTTCCTTTCACTTTTTTTATGTTACTTTAATTCCATGTTTCCAGAATTGCTTCAGAATTATCACTTAAGTTCCATATTTCAAAAGGTGTGCTCATGTCTCCAAGTACCTCTTTTCAAAAGGGAGGCGCTTTGCTCTGTCTGTTCATGTACAAAAATCTCATTACTGCAAAGTTCCGCCTGGTGCACTATTTTAAAAGCCCATATATCAAACTGGCCTCTTATAAAGAAAGTACCTCAAAGAAATTCAGGTAGTATTTCCTCCTCTTAAGGTGCCATTTCTAAAGAAATCGACAATTTCAATTCAAACAGGAAATAAGTAAAAAGAATATTTCAAGTCCGAAAACACTTTCATAGGGGGAAACTACCCCCTCACCCCTCCCGCTCATACTCCCACGCACCCAATCCGAAATCTATTACTTCTTGTTTATTTCATTCCCTCCCTTTTTTTTTTTCTGGCTCAGGATCCAATGATCAATAACATATCCAATATCCTAATAAAAAATGAGATTATATATATATATATATATACCTATATATATCCCTAAACTTTTTCTCGAAAGCTCATTTATGAAACCGATAGGTGAGATTTTTTTTTTTTTTTTTTATGTTTTTCATTCCCGAATGATTCAAGAAACCTCTTTTTAAAAAATAAACGACAGAAAGCATTTAAGAAATAAAATGAAGTTATATAGAAAAAAATGCTACATATGTCTTTTCATTTCCGATCCAACTCATATCCTAAAACCTGCCTTGGTGCAAACAAGGGAAAAAATGAAAAGAAAAGGAAAAAAAAAAAAAAAGGAAAAGAAAAGGAAAAAGAAAGAAAAAAAAAAGGCAAACGCGAGTACACAGAAAGAAATCCATAATAATATTGTAGTTTGGGGCTGCCCCAAGTACATATGCTTTCTGAGAAAAACAGTTCCCTCCGTCGAAATCTTTGCCAATACACCCGCAAAATGCCAGGGGCGGGATTCCTACATATCCATGGGGAAACCTATCCAGGGGCGGCGATACCGAAAATTCCTTCCTAGGGCGTCTACAGATTTCGATACAGATTTCTGGACTTAGCGAATACGTATACATGGATTTCTACCATTCCTTTTTCTGCCGAATATCAAGAGAGGATTTTTTTTTTTTTATTTCCTATCGAAATTTTTTTTTAATATATTTCCTGGGTGTGCTGTCATTTTGAATTTTTATTTTCTCTCTGCCTGGGAAAATAAAATTGAGTTTCATGACTTCATGCGAGAGAGTCTGGATGAAATTCCGATTTAAAGGACGCAAGGATATATATATATATGGATATAAATATATTTAGTTTGTTGGGGACTTGAGATACGACGTGACCTGATTCTAGATGTTCAGGTCGTGGAATAAAAAGAAAGCAGCCAGGATGTTTGAAAGAGATCTACGGTTCTTAATTGATTGATCTTTCAACCGAGGAATTGAAAAACTTGGCTATGATGGGCATGTCTTTCCTGTAAACAGGATTTTGGAGGAGATAATATGTAATGGTCAACATGATGACATCCTTTTTTACCATAAAAAAAATCATGTTTGTATTTATAGAAACAAAATAGTTATACATCATTGAATACAGAATTTAGATCTTATTAACAAGGAATTAAACAGAAAGAAAATATAGTATAAGCCTATTTTTACCAGAAATCTAAAATTTATCTGTATGATCGGCAAATAAATTTATTGGTACGAAATGAAGAGTGGTCGACATGATGATATAAAAAAAATTATGTTTTTATTTAATGATACTAAATTTCCATATATTATTGAATATATAATTTTAATAAAAAAATTTAAAAAAAAAAAATTAAAGGCCTTTTTTTCATCCAAAGAAATCTATTTGTTATGTAAATGGTACCTTTGGTATGAAATGCATATTGAATATAAAGTTTAACACAACGATATGTTATGGGGAATTTCGTAATATTGGAATATTTATTTTTAAATTGTAAGACGTATTGTATATTAATTAAATGTGTCTATTGTAATTGTGTAATTAAAATATTTTAATTAAAAATTAAGTAAATGTTATTGACATAATCAGTAATTTAAGCTTTTATGTTCGTCAAATTGAAAGTTTTGTAACTGAATAAATGATTTTCATCAATGAAACTAATTTTAATGATCCAATTTAGTAATTTATTAATAAATTAATCAAAATTCAAATTCAGTGTGCATTAAAATTTAATTGCAATTCTAGCATAAATATATCCTCTCTTGCATATTTTTCAAATTTGCATAACAAATATTTGAGAAAAAAATCAATTTAAAGAAAAATATATTTAATTAATGATTTTAAATGCATTAATTAAAAATATTTTTGAATATAATTAGTTTTTTACATTTTTTTTTTTATCTTTTTTTTGAAAAATATTTTATTAAATATAATAACTAATATCAATCTTATATCAAATTTTCATCTAATATAGAATAAATGAGTTAAAAACAGAAATTTTCGTTAAAACTATAATATTAAAATAATATAAAAAAATTATAAATAAAACAATAATATTTTATAATATAAAAATCGTTGATAAAACTATAGGCTAAATAACAAATAAAAAAAAAAAAATTGTTTTCCGGAAAAAAATTATAGTTTAGTGAGATTTTTTTAATACAGATAAATATATATTGTAAGGATTAAAATAAAATTTTTAAAATATTGTACTAAACGTTGATTGAATGTCCAACATAAAAAAAATTAATTTCCTTTCTCCACAAATTGTTGGTTTGTTATTTAATTTGTTGATTCATTTTTGCAATTCAATAATTTTTTAATGAAACTAGCATGACACTTGAAAAAAAAACACTTTAAAAAATTACCGCAATTTTTTTAAATTACTAATTATTTAATTTTTTTTTAAAATTGTCTCCTTTTTAATCAAATTTTGTAATTAAAAAATGTTATGTAAACCAAGCTGAATTTTATTTAAAATAAAAAATGTTATGCAAACCAAGCTGAATTTTATTTAAAATAAAAAATGTTATGCAAACAAAGCTGAATTTTATTTAAAATAAAAAATTTTTATGTAAACCAAGCTGAATTTTATTTAAAATAAAAAAAAAATGTTATGTAAACCAAGCTGAATTTCATTTAAAATAAAAAATTTCATGTAAACCAAGCTGAATTTTATTTAAAATAAAAAATGTTATGCAAACAAAAGCTGAATTTTATTTAAAATAAAAAATGTTATGCAAACAAAACTGAATTTTATTTAAAATAAAAAATGTTATGCAAACAAAGCTAAATGTTATTTAAAATAAAAAATGTTATGTAAATCAAGCTGAATTTTATTTAAAATAAAAAATGTTATGTAAACCAAGCTGAATTTTATTTAAACTAAAAATGTTATATAAACAAAGCTGAATTTTATTTAAAATAAAAATGTTATGTAAGCCAAGCTGAATTTTATTTAAACTAAAAAGGTAACAGTAAATGGCCTTACTGTTTAAGATGAATACGATAAGAAAATATGTCTGCCCATTAAATCATTTCTTATTTAAAATTCACTGCCTACTTTCATGTCGTTTAAATACACGGGACATTTACCATTAAAAATCGACAGCTAGAATTTTTAAAATATCATTACATCTTTAATGTCCAGATTTCAGCTATCGTTAAAAACACGGAATTGACATATTTATCTCCCGTATGCTTCTTCTGTCATCTATTTTGAGACCTATTTATAAAGACTTTAACCGCCTAATGCTGAATACGTGACGATTTTGATAAAAAGGAGTGTATATATATATATATATATATATAAAACTAAATAAAAATAAACGCAATTATAATTTCCAAATCTCATTCAATCTCATTTCTAAAAATTAATGGCACATAATGGATCTAATGTACTGTGGCTTCAAAATGCTTTCACGGAAAAACCTAGGACAAATAAACGAAATGGGATAGATTGTTGCGCAAAGATTTAACGATACAGCTAACAGGTCTCCCATTCAAAAAAAAAAAAAAAAAAAAAAAAAAAAAAATTTTTAGGTTTTTTTTCTTTTCCTATTTCCACCCCCTGACATTAGAAAAAGCATTCGAAAAGAGCGAAAACAGAACAGGGTGAAAGGAAAAGAAAAAAAAAAACAACCCGTTTTGTGCGTCGTTTATCTTTTCTACGTCATTATCTTTTGATTTCAGCAGAATTTTGCTCTGGGCCTTTTATGTAACTGTAACTGTGCCGAAAGGAGGGAATGGAAGTATAAAAGCGTAGAATAAATTCTCCAGTACCATGTGGGGGTTTATTTTTTTTTATTTCTTGTTTATTTCTTTTTCTCTCTCTCTTTCTGTAAAACCTCACTACAAGTTTCTTGCTCTGAATTATTACATTAAATTTCGGGATTGCTGAGAGGCTGCTTTGCATTAGAATACCGCCAGCAAAAGATTAGGGAAAAGGAGAGCCCCCTATTTCTCAAAAATCTCAACAAAACACCGGAGAAGAAAGAAAAAAAAAGAAAGAAAAGAATATATATATTTCTGCGTAAGGGATTCCCTATAAAATGCAGGGAAGGTGGGTAAGGGTTTTAAGGGAAACAAAATATAATGAGACCTCTTTTCCACTAAAAAGATGAAGGATTTACTTACATATAGTCTTCATTTAAATAGTTAAACCCAGCTTTTTGGCATTATGCAGTTCATTTGAATATTTCCCTTCCATATCCTTTCAATAGAAAGAAGAGAGAACTCCTTTTGTGCGAAAGAAAAGTTTCTTCTAGAGGAAAAGGTACCATATGTTTGAATGGAGGCTGCTTTGGCCCGCCATTGTTATTGTTCATATCTTGACGATTTTAATCCTATTAAAGAATTACAGCTGCGCGATTTCTTTTGATGTCGAAGGAAAACTAATATAAATCATCTGTTTTTAATGCATTTAATCAGCCAGGAGGCGTTTGCTCTAGAATCTATGTTTATGAAGATCTCAGTCAAATATAATGTTCGAAGAAGTAGCTATAAAGACACGGAGACAATGGCGAAACTGAATATATTAAAGTCTCTTTTCAGTGTTAGATCTAGCAAAAAAAATATATTTGGGATCCTTTTTAAACTGCTTGAATAAGGAAGAAAACTCGCATAAACGAAGATTGTTGTTCATTAAATTCTATTTCTATCTTTCAAAATTGAAATGGAATTTTTTTTTATGATGTTAACATGATAAAAATATTTTTTTTTTAAATCATATTAATTTGTGAATTTCAAATTTCAATAAATAAAACTGAATACACAAAATCAAGATACGATATTTTCTTATAACTATGAAAAGTATTTTATTTTTAACAATGTATGCTTATTAAAAATCCAGTTTATGTTAATTTTAAATAAATGAAATCATTAAATAAATTCTATGAAATTCAAAAATAATCATTTGAACATGAATGCAATAGTACTGTGCCGTATGTATTCTATTGTTCCTTTTATGATAAATATTAATAAAAAAAGTTTCAGCGAAACAAAATTACAAATAAATTAATTTAACAAAATTTTTCAACTATAAAATTCTTAATAATCTAAACAAATGAGATCCAATTTCTATTAAAATATTTTCATTTATTGCATAAATAAGAATATATATTTTCACTAAATATTGGTTTTGGTTCATCACAAAATAAAAAGTATCGTTTAAAATATGTGTGCTGTGTGTGTAATATATATATAAAATACTTAATAATCTAAAAATATGAGACTAAAACCCAATATCCAGATAAAATATTTTTATTTATTGCATAAATGAGAACACATATTTTCATTAAATATTGATTTTGGTTCATCACCAAATAAAAAAAGCATTGTTTAAAATATGTGTGCTAATAAATTAAAATACTTCACGAAATACCCAATATGCAGATAAAAATATAAATTAAGAGACTAAATACCCAATATCCAGATAAAAATTTTAACTAATTGCTAATAAATTAAAATATTCAGGAAAGATTATTCCAAAATTCCTTTTATACAAAAATAATTACAAAAAAAAAAGTATGCATTTTTTTTCCGTTTAGACATAAAATAAAAACAACATATTTTCAGTTTTAAAATCAAATACTAAATTTTATGTTCTTTTTTTTTAAATGGTTTCGTCTAACAACTGTGTAAACATTTAAATATTTCTTGATTTAAAACGCAAAATAAACTATATTCAAACAAACAAAAATAAAATATAAATCTTTAAAAACAACTTGCCTGAAAAAAAATGAAATGTCACCATACACTTTGGAGCATTCTCGTGGCATTTCAACGTTCGAAATTTTTTTGGCAACAGACCAAGTCCTGTCGCTTAGAAAATTTATCCGGCATTCTTTTTGCCCGCTCCCCATTGGCATACACGATCGCATTAAATTATATTAGTCGGATATGCCACGTCATTTAGACGTCAAATATTTGGGTTTGAAAGTTCAATTCTGCCTGTTTTCCACAAACAACAGGCCACTTTTGAAAACAAAGTATCAAATGTCTAGTTAGTGTCGAGCAAAAAACTTTTCCTACCGAGTGCAAAAAATAAATCCGTTCCATGACAATGCCTGCATGTCATTTTTTTTTTTTTTTAAAATTCTTTTAAATTAGACTGGATATTTAGTAAGTTAATTTAACTAACATTGTTTCTTTTCTATATTTAAAAATGGCACGTTTTTGTTTATGTTATTCTCTGATGTGTATCTTAAGAATAAAATTAAAAGTAATAATAGTATTTTTTTAAATAATATATAACGGGGATATTATATAAGAAAATAATTAGTACTTCATGTATGAGATACATTAATTTAAAATGAATGTTCGTTATTTGAAAAAACTATTTTACATTCAATAAAATATCATCATTGAAAAATGGATAAAAGTTTAATTAATGTGAGTTACAAATTTAATAATGAATTTATTTTTAAAAAAATATTTAATTTGATTACAATTAATGCTTTTAATTTAAAATCAAAATACGTCACGATACATGTAATGCATGCAATTTATTAAATTGCTTATATATATGATCGATTGAATTTTTCGAGTAAATGTATTATATACACAAAGGCAGGCACAGCACAATAGAAATTATAAATTTACATAATGTTTGTAAAGTGGAACCGTAACTATTGTTCAGTTTTCGGGCAGAACTCATAGCTATTGAGGAGGCTCTGAATCATTGTGTCAATGAGGGTGTCAATACAGACATTTGGATTCTGAGCGATAGCCGAAGCTGTATTCAGCACCTGGTTAAATAGTAGAATTATAGGGGTGGAGCAACGGTGAATATTGTTTAGCTTTTAGGTTGCTTGAGTTCCTGTCATAATAATATATTTTTCAATGGATTCCGTCACATATAGGTGATTACGGCAACAAGATTGCAAATGAGTTGGTCAGGAGGGAAGCCTTAAGAGTTCTACTGATGGTAGCTGTCTTTCTTGGAATTTGCCTCTAAGGTTAAATTAGTTATCAACTTCTCTTGGAGAACTTTAAGCTGTAGATCCCTAGTCCTCGTGAGTACAAGATAATCGTAGAGCGACAAACCAAACCAAACCTTTTGGAGAAAGGCGCCCGTACATGAGTGTAACATAACCTGGTGCTGCTTTAATTGCGGCAGGTAGTAGAACCGAACAGAAGGCTCTTGCTAGGCTCCGCAGTGGTTATTTTCGTAGTCAACGTCATGTGTCGGGCTTTAAGGTTCCTTCAGTTTGCCGGAAATGTAGCTTGACTCAAGAAACTCCTATCCATATCTTGACTTGCATTAGTCGCCAGAAGAGTCGTTTTCAAGCGTCTTGGAGCGTTTCTTCAATGTTTGAGAACACATGGGTTCATGGATTTGGTCTAGATGTTGCTGGCGACCAAGTGAGATAAGAAACAACAACATAAATTTACATTGTTAAAATTATCACACAAATTATATTGTAAACAGCGGATAAATATATGAATTCTATTTCTTTTAAAGAGTAATATGTAATAGTAATTAAATTAAAATAAATGTAATTTAATTATATTTTTTAATTAGACAAATTATCAAGGAAAAACTGAAGAAAATAAAAAGAATTATACAAATTCATACCTTAATTATTAAAAATAGAATTCATTTACTTTTGTAGAACATCAAAACTCAAATTAAATAAACATATATTCATCCATCTTGTTTAAATTTGACGTATTTTGTTGGAAATTCATTTCCATACTTCATCCAATTCATTTCTTTATTATTTATGCAGTGCAATAGATGATTAATTTAAAAACCATTTTTCTGATAGAGGAAAACATCTTGAAGGAAAGAGAATAAAGTTTTTTTAAATGAAATAAGACCTAAACAAAAAATACAACTATCAACCAATATTACTATAAGCCTATAAAAGTGTTTTTGATGGATGCCAGATCAAACTTCTGAATTTATACACCAGTGAATAGTGTTCTTAAACGTTAAGCAAGTTAAAAAAATTTGAAGAAAATTGTCTTTATTTCGTTGTTATATTTTGCAAAACAAATTTAGTGAAAAATTATAATTTTCATTATTCATCTCTTGGGACGTTGAAGTTTATAAAAGAGATAAATAATGCAAACTATAATTTTCACTGATTTCTTATCTTTAAAAATTTAAACGCAGAAAAATCCCCCTCAAAAAATTAATGCATGAAGGGAAATATATTTCACAACTAACACTACATAAAATGATTTATATTGGCCTTCTAAATCTATAACAAACATTTTAAGCTGTTTATTTATTCAAGATAATAAAAAATACTTACGTGTACGAGATATTTTATGTATTATACAGGAATTTAAATGCAAAAATTTTATGTTTTAAGTATTGTTCTTTTTAATTTTAAAGTTATTGATTTTAATTTATACATAATTACTTTATAAAAGTATTTGTTTATTAATGTCAGTTTTCATTTAATAAAATTTACAATGAAAAAAATGTTACTAAATTTTAAACTTAAATAGAAAAATCTCTTCTGTAGTAAATTTTCAATCAAAACTGATTCTTATCTTATGTTTATTTATTTTTCGAAATGTAAAACAAATTGGGGTCAAAAAATATTTTCAGACATAAGCGCTTTTTGTTTTATAAACTGTTTTTGTTTTTTATCTCTTTTTTGTTTTAAAGATAATTTTATAATATTTTATCATAACTTATCGTACTTGTTCTATTTCTTATTGAATCTTAAAATGCACCAATGTTTAATAAATATTAAATAAATAAAATATTTTTTTAGATGGAAGAATTTAAATTCTTTTGAACTCATTTTTGCTTTTTAGTTTTAAATTATAGTCAAAGAATTTATACATGTTCTTTTATATTTACTAGACGTACAATCAGAAAAATGTCTGTAAATTATTCAAAAAGCATATTGAGCAAGAAAATAAAAGAAATAAATTTAGGAAAATTTACATACCTATATTAAGTGTCATTCTTTGATTACATTTTAAAATTAGAACGAATAAATTAAAAATAATAAAAAAACTAAAAGAATAGTTTAATAGAAAAAGCCACATCTCCGATTATAAAAAAATATTTTCATCTAAAAGGCAAAGAAAATTCTGAGAATATAATTATGAATAATTTAAAAAAACATTATAATTCAAATTTTTTAAGCAACACCATATCAATCTAAATATAATTAAATTTGATACTGCTTATAATAATAACTTTGTATCACCTAATCACTTCTTTTAATGCAATACCTTCCATAACTTAATTACTTTCCTCGGAATGTTATAAATAATTCATTACAGATTTAACATTCAGAACTTGTAGCAAATAAACTCAATTTAAATCTAAAAATTCGAGCGATATCACTGCAAACAACCCTGTTAATACTTCAGTAAAGAAACTGCACGTTCTCATCCAAAACTTTTCGGATATACCTCCCGCTAAACTCGTTAAATATATTTAGAATGTACTTAATATATTATTCACTAATGAATTAAATTAAATTTCACGTCTCTTTACATGCACACCGAGTATTTAAACATTTAATTAAATTTCATCAGGTTATTTTCGAGTAAATATTTATTTACTCGAATTTTATGAAAATGTTTAGAAATCGTGTAGCGATATTAAGTGAAACGGCTACAGAAAATTTTGATATGTTAGAATAGCTTGTCAGAAACATATTTCAAGCTTATCCATTAATAACGTTATTTTATCATTGCGATAAACAAATAAATGATTTAACATATTTTTATTTTGTTTATAAAAGGATCCCTGCGCATTAAGCACAAATATTTCATTCAGATATTCTGAATGAATATGTAAAGATACAAGTTGAATACCTGTTTATTTTATGCAAATCCTTAAGTTTATTAAATATTTTATGAATGCAAATGCTATAAAGTGTTAGATAAAGCGATTGAATAAAGTTGAAATTTTAATGATATCTAATATAATATCAATAATATATACAAAGATGTACTTCAAATTTAGTACGATGATAGGAATTATATTTTAATATTTAAGCGAAAACATCATTTAAAAATCGTTATTACCTCAAATTGTCATTCTTTAATAATAAATCAGCTTTATAAATCTTTATTGCTATAATTAATTAATGACCAGAAAAAACAATAGATTTATTGGTATTAATTTTATTAGACGTAAATGAATATCTAATATTATAAGATATAATTTAAAATAAGTAAATACAATAAAAAGTGAATTTAAAAATAAAATTTTTAATTCCTTTTAAACTCACTGAACTCACTACCTTAATGAATAAAATATTATATAAAATATTTTTGATAAGTGAATTCTCATTTTTATTAAAATATTTGTTATTAATAATTAGCTTACTCACAAAAGGCAAGTAAAATTATGTTACAGTGTTTTTTTAAATAAAATTATACAAGCCCATAATTTTTTTTTTTTATTGTATGGTAATCACTCAATTTATCACGTTTCAGATATGTCGCGTGCAAGTTTTAGAGAAAATAAATCTCACAACCTTAAGAAAGTCACTTGTTATATCGTGCTTTATCCTTGCTTCCCAACTTCTCTACTGTAACAGAATTTCATTGAACGAAAAGGGTGTAATTGGTTAAATTGTAATAATTGTTTGTTGTAATGCAGGTTGTCCATCAAGTCTCAATATACAGGGCGATTAAATAATTAAAGTCCCACTTTCAAAATGCTGTTAAAAAGAAACACTCATCACAATGAGTTCAAATTTGAACTGAAGATACTAATGGATAAGCAAAAGGGAACAGTACGGATCACAAAAAGTTCCAAAGGGAATACGGCTGCCAGTGATATTTTTATCGAAATTAAGAGTTGCACATTAAACCAACTGTAGTGTTTAATGTGCTTGTTTGTTTCGGTATTTTGACAGAAAAAATGACTTCCAAGTTGTCGACAACAGCTGTGACACTGGTAGTGGAAAGCCCATACACCACGGCAAAGTCATATCAAATTGTATGGGGAAAAAAGGTGAAATTTTTTTTTTTGAATTTTTCTTTGATGCCATATCATCTCCCCCTTCTTCAAGTATCTTCAGTTCAAATTTGAACTCATTGTGACGAGTGTTTCTTTTCCTTTTACAGCATTTTGAAAGTGGAATTTTAATTATTTAATCACCCTGTATATATATATATATATATATATATATGCATACAGAGGGTTATCAAAATAACAGAAACACCATAGATTTGTAAAGAATCCTTTATTAGTATGCTGTAAGACCGCTTTTTTTTCCTTTCGCATGTAATACAGCTTGGATTCGCCTAGGAATCTATTCATGCAAGTGCTGATTAGGGTTTAAAGAAATATTATACTACTCTTCATGGAGATATTGTAAAAGTTCTGGGAGAAATGTCGGTGGAGGATATCGATTCCGTACTGAACGCTCTAAAATAGACCATAACAGTTCAAGTATATTGAGGTCGAGTGACTGTGCCAGGCCACGGTAGATCTTTAACTTCATTTTCGTGTTCATCAAACAGTGATTGGACAAATCCCGCTGCATTGATGTATGCATTATCATCCTGGAAAATTCTATCTCCTGCAGGAAACAAAGTTTGCATTATAGGATGAACTTGGTCAGATAAAATTTCTCCCCGGTGATCCTTCCTTTCAGGGTTACGATTGGTCCAGTAGAAAATCACGACACGGCTGCCCATCCACCTCCATGCTTGACAGCTGGAAGGAGACAATCACGATCATACGTTTGTGCAGGCGCCCTGCAAAAGTGCAACCGTCCTGTTATAGGGAAAAGTGTGAAAGACGATTCGTCAGACCATATTACTTTCTTCCACTTATCAATCTACCAGGTTTAGTGAGTGTGGCACCACTGTAGACGACGTTTGGCATTAACATCTATTACAAGTGGCTTGGGAATTGTTGCTCTGGCGTAAATGTCCTGTTTATGAAGGTGCCTTCTAACTGTAATAAGTGACATTGGAGAATCAAGATGCTGAGAGCTCTGCGGTCACTTTGGCTGCAGTTGTTTCTTTTTACATTACAGTAGGCTTCAATATCCTTCTGTATCTTACTACAAAAAAAGTTAACATTGTTTTATTACTACTACAAAAAGGAAACATCTCTCAAAATTCCTTATTATTATTATTTTTATTTAGTTCTTGCTAAACAATTAGCTTATTAAGCAAGTATTGAATGACTTGACCATTTTTGCATGTTTTTAGAAAAATGTTTTATCAAAATCCATTTTTAATAAAGAACTTTTTCAGTAAACAACGGTGTTAACACGGTATATTATTTTATTTCAAAGTTTTTAGCATACCAAATAAAACCACATGAAAAAAATTCGTCATAAATATTATTTTATGAAAATCTCGCATTCAATACAAAAGAACATGCGCACAAAAAGAAAAATTTAAAATCTCCTCGAAGAGCAAAAAAAAAAAATCACTCAAATTAATTTCATTAAAATGGCTTCTTTCTATTAATAAAATTATGCATATATCACAGATACTGTTAATTTATGTGTATTTTTATGTTACTTATTGAAAGAAAAAGTCACTTTTTTTTTTTTGCAATCCTGACAAGTAAAACACGCATGTTAAATTACACCTCCATTGTATGTGAAAGCTCTTAGCAAACAAAACTTAACCACACACAAAAAAATCCCTCCAAAACCCAGCTCTTGTCTAAATCATTTTTCACATATCTCTCATCCATTGTGAAATGCAAGAGGACCACCGGAAACAGACGTGGCGAAAAAGAAGCTACAAAACAATCGCCAAGTTGCAGCCAAGAGCCAAGTTGCAGCCAATCAATTTCATTAAAATGGCTTCTTCCTATTAATAAAATGCATATATTACAAATACTGTTAATTTATGTGTATTTTTATGTCATTTCTTGAAAAAAAGTCTTTTTTTTTTGTTAATAATGCATTTTTTAAGTAGAGCAATCTTGACATGTAAAACACGCATGTTAAATTATACCTCCATTGTATATGAAAGCTTTTAGCAAACAAAACTGAACCACACACAAAAAAAAATCTCTCTCCAAAAAAACCGACTCTTGTCTAAATCATTTTCACATATCTCTCATCCATTGTGAAATGCAAGAGGACCACACCGGAAACAGACATGTGGCGAAAAGAAGCTAAAAAAATCGCCAAGTTGAAGCCAAGAACACAAAAAGGAGCATATTTCACACCCAGCGACATCCATTATAAATAGAGACACTTTTCTCCACTTTTTGCGTTAAAAGTTTTGGGCATTTTTTAATATTATTATTATTGATATTTCTTTTTAAGGGTGGTGGTTGCAATAACAAATATCCAACTGACACAGTAGGTCACAATACATTTTTCAAACAGCCTAAAACTAGAAAGAGTAGTAGATGAAACTACAAAAAAAAAAAAATATAATAAATAAATAAGAAGATGACACACAGTCTTGGGGGAAAAAATAGGGAAAAAAATTAAATAAAAAAGAAATCAAGAAGGGAAAGGGGAAAAAGTATGTGGCCAAGAAAGTAAAAGGGGAAAAAAAATTGAAAAGAGAAATAAAGTTCTATTCGTAGATGTCTGTGGATATTTTTGTTAAAGGAACAAATATATTTATGTGTGTTATTAGAATAGAAATGGCGAACCTGAGAATATTTTGTCATCTGTCCAAGTTATATTTATGGTTCAGCACTTTTGGTACTTACTTTTTCTGTACTTTCTGTGATAAGTAGTCTGGCACGCAATAGTTGTAATATTTTAGCTAAGTCTGTAATATGTCCCTATTTTTTCCCCTCCATATCTTAATTAATGTAAGCGAAGAAAAAGTACACCATAATGCTTCCTGGTGCTTGGAGAACAAGTTTCATTTATCCTGTTTTTATCTGATTTTTTTATTATTTTTTAAGCACACTTGCTATAATTCTTAATTAAATAAAAGGCAGTGAGATTTTGTACTTACATGTTATAGCTATTTTTCAAAGCTAAACGAAAGTCTTTTTCAAATGCATTAAATACCAGAAATCATAATGTATGTAGCAGACAAATTATTAAATAAATACTAGAATGTACGAGTTATGTAGTATAAAATATGCGATTTATTTAAAACACTGAAATGTAACCGAAATATTAAAATATAGTGGAAGAATTATACTTAATAGTAGGTCAAACATTACATGAACCATATCAGAATTGAAATAAATTGTAAAAATTTCTTACGTTTGAAGATTTAATATTGCTTAAGTAAAGCGTAGTTTATGTGTGTCCATTTTCATGCGTCTTACTATTATGCTAGGTGTTTCGAAGCTTCAGACTAAAGATTTAGTGAAATAATGTTATTTTAGTTTCATCAATACAATTATGCTTCGAAGGCACTTTCATGCATTAATCTACAAGTATTAAATACATATTTTGTAATACTGACTTAAAAATCCAATATTATATGTTGTTTTATCCTCTGTCATTATTAATTCATTTTTTTTTTATCTGGTATAAGAAAAAACATAAAATCTTTATTAAATAAAAGTACATAACCGTACAGTACTAGCTAAATATATGTCCTTGATGCAGACATATTAATACTGTATTTTTATTTTGATAGTTACCTTACTCGGAGTTGTGTGGCGGTAAAAATTGATTGACGATCAAAATTGTGGCGGTAAAATGTTCAGGCCCTGCAATGGTACATTGTGATTAAGACTGCATCTGCTAAATATCTACCATTATAGTGGTGAATAATTTAGATTAAAGTGTCTGGCATTCTAAAATAATAACATCTTTCTAAATTTAAATAATCTATAACTTTTTTCGTGCTTCCTAGTATTTGCATTAAACATTATAAACGTCCCTCTCCCCAAAGGAAAAAGACATAACTCTTCAACGAAATCACAATATTTTTAACTCTTTATGTTTGGTAAAGTAAAAGTAAGTGAAAAATAAACGAATAAAGATGCCATCATTTCATATCTTTCATGTCCCTTTAATTTTTAGTCAGATGAAAGTTCTTAACTTAACGAAAAATTTATAGATTATTTAAATTTGTAAAGATGTTATTATTTCAGAATGCCAGACACTTTTTAAACTAAATTATCTATTATCATTTATATGCTTTCAAAAAATTAATTCAAAATGTAATTTTATGCTATTATTATAAGATCATTTTTTAACGAACGAATAGACACATTTTATGCAAAATATTCAATTCTCAAAAATCTACCATAAATTTTGAATTCATATTTTAAAACTTCCATCTCTGTAAACGTCACCATTCGAATTAATTTTTTGTTCCAGCATAAATTCTATGACGAAAAACAAAAACCGTGATGTACCAAACTACAAAAAGGATCTAAATTAAAAATCAGATCATACCTTTTCCCTCTCGCGTCACTTACCCAAAAGTAAATCCGCCACTGTTCCAGGTTTAAAAGGTTCTTCCTCGAACGTTTCCATCTTATCTGTCCTTCCAAGAAGACGACGACGACGAAAAAGAAGAAAAAAAAAAAGTCCAGATTACCAGTTTCGAAGATATCGCTGGTCGTCCTCATGTGTCTCTTGACTGATGCTCCTGTCTTCGCTGCTTATCTGAAAAATTCGTAAGCCACAGTTTGTCTCTCGGCATAAGAGGGTTATCCGTCAACCTGGCTTGCACTCCATCAAGAAAGGGCTAACTTTATCTATGTTTCGTCGGTATGGCAGTGAGCACAATTCAATCACTGGCTCGTGATAGAGATACCTCCCTTCACTCCTTCAGGGTGGGTCAGTGTCTTCTTGTCCATCCTCCTCTTCCATCCTATCTTGACCTGTTCCTCGAGCGAAGAACACTCTTGACCAGAATGGGTTTTCTCTCTTCTACTTCTTTTACTTTTCTTTTTGTGTGTCTTGTTTTGTATAGATATCTGGATGATTTATGGGGATGTATAAAGGGAAAAAATGTTGCTTAATTTATTTTGAAGGACAACCTGCTTTGTAAGGGTAAGATAACTCTGCAGGTTGTAAAATGGATTTGGTTTGAAAAGGATGGATGGTTATGGTTTTTAATTTTGGTAGAGTTTTAGGAAGAAGTCGTTTGTTGTTTATCTGGTTTCGAGATAAGTTCTTTATAAATTTTATTTTTAAAAATATAGTTTCCTTTGTTTGAAAGTAAGACTGAAATTTATATCTGAAACTGACAATTAAATTGAGAGAAAAAAATAATTAATTTAGTAGCAGATTAAATAGTAATAAACATCCTTAAAATATATTCTTCTCGTAAAACATTTTTTATAAGTACTAAAGAATTAATCAAATTCACAGTTTTTAAATTCTTTATGCTTGGGAAAGGAAAAATAAACACATATCAATGCAATCCTTTCGTAATCCAGTTTATTTTCAGCCCGCAAGTCACATGAATGTTTTTAATTTACGCTTTATATCTTTTCAAAAAATTAAGTTCTGCTATTAAATAAGAACCATTTTTAACAATAGAATAGACACCCTTAATACAAAATATTCATTTCTCAAAAAATTAAATATATATTTTGCATTTATATTTAAAAACACCATCTTTGTAAATGTTACCATTCCAATTAATTTTTGCTCTATCATGAATTTCATAAAGAAAAACAAAACCTTGATGTTCCGAACTATAGAAGGATCTAAATTAAAAATCAGATCATCACTTACGCAAAACTAAATCCGCCACTGTTCCAGGTTTAAAAGTTTCTTCCTCGAACGTTTCCATTTTATCTGTCCTTCCAAGAAGACGACGACGAGAAGAAGTAAGAAAAAAAAAGTTCCAGATTACCAGTTCCGAAGATATCGCTGGTCGTCCTCGTGTATCTCTTGACTGATGCCCCTGTTGTCGCTGCTTATCTGAAAATTCGTAAGCCACAGTTTGTCTCTCGGCATAAGAGGGTTATCCGTCAACCTGGCTCGCACTCCATCAAGAGAGGCTAACTTTATCTATGTTTCGTCGGTATGGCAGTGAGCACAATTCAATCACTGGCTCGTGATAGAGATACCCCCTTCACCCCTTCAGGGTGGGTCAGTGTCTTCTTGTCCATCCTCCTCTTCCATCCTATCTTGACCTGTTCCTCGAGCGAAGAACACTCTTGACCAGAATGGGTTTTCTCTTCTCTTCTTTTACTTTTCTTTTTTGTGTGTCTTGTTTGTATAGATATCTGGGTGATTTATGGGGATGTATAAAAAGGAAAAAATGTTGCTTAATTTATTTTGAAGGACAACCTGCTTTTGTAAGAGTAAGATAACTCTGCAGGTTGTAAAACGGATTTGGTTTGAAAATGATGGATGGTTCTGGCTTTTAATTTTGGAAGAGTTTTAGGAAGAAGTCGTTTGTTGTTTATCTTGTTCCGAGATAAATTCCTTATACATTGTATTTATAAAAAAAAAAAAAAAAAAAAAAGAAAAATTCTCTTGTATGAAATTTATATCTGAAACTGACATTTTAATTGCGAGAAAAAAATAATTAATTTAGTAGCAGATTAAATAATGATACAAGTCTTTAAATACATTCTTCTCGTAAAACATTTTTTTATAAGTACTAAAGAATTTATCAAACTCACAGTTTTTTCAAAGCAGAATTCTCAGTAAAAAGTGGATACCATTCTCATACCATCAGATTTGTGACACATCTATAAATTTAGAAATTTTTAAAAAAACATAATTCAACTCATAACTATGCATTATTATTTAAAATTCGTGGATAATACTCCAAAAGGATAATTTATATTAATTACTTTCAATACGTTTTAATATTTATTTTTTTCAATTTATTAGTATTTTAAATTGTTTTCTATACCAAATTGCAATTACAATAACAAGAAAGGAATACCTTACAACTGGTAAGAAAATGCATTTTTTTAAATGTTATTAAATAAACAATAATTCAATTCCTCGATTCATTACAATAATTCTCAATTTAAAATAATAATAAAATATTTTCTACTTGTTTTTATCACATGAAATCAGTATTTGTAACTTTACTAGTTATTTTGTTACCTCTTTCATTTATCACTTGTGTTGTAGTCCCAGGAGAATATTGTTTTATGTCATATTCAATTTTGATTATTCACTTTGAATTAATCCCTTCAGCAGTCTGAACCAGATAAAGACGCTTGGATTGTTCTGTGCCTCGACATACTGACATTAGAGGAAAATAATCCCCTGAGAATCCTCACATCTCCAATGTTTCCACGCGATATGGAAGGTCTAAAAGAGAAAGTAAACTTAACATTGAAAGGCTGCTTCCTCTTTATTTATTTTTATTTCCCTTAATTAAAAGTGGATTTAGAGCAACGATACATTTGAAAATTATAGTTTTCGATTCTTCATTTTTGTAATTTATGTATGTTTAGCATTGTATAATTCAGCAAACTATCAGCATAGTTTAATACAGAAAAAAAAAGTTAAGGACAACATTGAAACTTCCCCTTTCGAGACAGGATGTATGACTATTATTGTATCATTAAGATAATTGGGAAACATCATAGCTTTGCACCGGTTTAAAAAGTACTAGTGATTAAACTCTTATAAAGCTAAATTTCTAAAACGGGTTATAAAATTTTTTAGAAATTGTAATGCTTTTTTTCTTAAAAACAAGTAATTTATTGTTAATTAATTATCCTTCATTGTGCCCGAAATTAGTTAGACGTATATGATCGTCAACAAATTCAGACCCCTAAAATAACTGTCCATTACAAAAGACATATTTCATACAAAATTTTTGACCCTTTCAAGAAAGGAAGAAATACCTCCGGCTCTTATACTAGAGTTTTCTGTAAGCAAAGTGCAGCTCTCTCGCAGCGAACGGTGAACTGGTAACGGTGTGTTTAAAGGGAGTTATCGCTCGACAAACGCGAAATGATGCCCTCTCCGCGGAGTAAGCGATTCAATTTCTTTTGAAACAGAAAAGGAAAAAAAGGAGGTCAGGAATGGGCAGTCAGCAGTTGAAATCGTTACTGCCCCATCCCATATCCTTTATGCCCTTTCTCTCTCTCCAAACTGCCCGTGGTGAATTCGGGAGAAAAGGGGTATAACGTCTGCTTTTTGGGAATTTTTTTTGGATAAAATTTTGGGAATTTTTCTCTACAGGTTTTTCTTTGTTGATATTGTATGACAATAACTCATCATAAATAAAATGCATTTTCTTCGCAGAAAAATATAGAAAACGCTGGTAATATTAAATATTTTCATAAATTGTTGTTAATTAAGAAGCCGGGCTTTTGGCTAAATTTTTCGCCAATATTAACGCCAATACTAATGCATCACCAATAGTTTCGACAAATATGCAACAGACTCATTACCCATAATGTAATACTAAGATGGAGTTTACACCTTGCATCCACATAGTAGATTTTCCTCCCTTCCAGAATCATAATGCGAAGATTTTCGGTTTCATGGCTTTATGCTGAATTTTCCCAGCATAAACACGATACTTCGACATCTTTTCGGCATTCGGTATCTTCGATATTCGACATTCTAACATTTTCCAAACGAATTATATGTTTCAAAGATGAATGCATAAATTATGCTTTGGAAACATTTTTGATATAAAAACCAAATATTTAAATACTGAATGTTTACGTATTGTCCTATCAGATAAAAATGTACTTTAACTGAGAAAGCAATTTAAAAGGTGTATTTTCAAAGTATTTTCATATTTTTTTTACATCAACAGAACTTGCTTTTTTTTTTTAATTTTTGAAGATTGACCTGAATTTTTATTATCCGATATATTGTATTGTTTCTTAAAATTTATCAATTATAAAAAAAAAAACTTATTTTTCGATAATAAGATATATATTATTATTATTATTATTATTCAATCAGCTCACTTCCGATAATATTTGTATGTTCTTAATAAATAATTTTAAAATGAACATATACTAGATCAATTTGAAGTGGATCGGTGAAATTTCTCTTTCATAATTTTTTAATGTGAATTTTTGTTCAACTAATATGTATCGGAATCTCATTCATAGTGAATTGAAGTGTCTAATAGTTTAAATTTTGGTTTTATCTTTTTTTTTTTTTTTCTGTAAGACAATATTAATATAATTTTCACATATTATTGATATTTTATTACAATAAAGTATTTACAAAACTAGCTTGTTTATAAAAATTTGCATTTTTTTTTTTTATAATGATTGATTATCTTAGCAGGATTGTTTCATTTATCTCAGTAATTTTGTTCAATGATAAGATAATAATTTATTCATAAATATAATTACACATCTGACAACAAGTATATTGAATATCTTTTTTCAGTAATTTGTATAGATTTGGTTTGCCGATCTACGGTCATTTTTGCACATTCTGGCTAACTAGACAGGTACCTACAGTTTAGCGTGGATTCCAAACCACTAACAAGCATCCATTCCACCGCCTGAATTCGAACCTGGCGCCTGTGGTACCAAAGGCAAGAGCGCTAGCCAATTAGCCATCAGGCCGCATTAATTTGTATAGAAAAACATCACCTCGACTAAAGCTTATGGAATAATACATTTTTATTCAAGGTTGATTTTAAACAATTCATAAACTGACTCATAATAATAGAAAAGTAAAAAAAAAAATAGAATAGAACTGGGATCCAATTGAATCAATTCATTTTTTGAATTCTGATTATCGCCGACCATCTCTTAATTTGCTACATTATTCTTCAATATATTACAAACTGCTAATTGTTTTTCCAACATCTTTTCAATAACTTTTAGTTTTTAATAAGAAACCATATTTACCAAGTAGCCCTACTCAGCGAACACACATGTGCCACTTTTGTCCGAAAACAAACTCCACGCTCGTTCACGGCATCCGGAGAGAACCCTAAAAACATTTTACTTCTCCGGTTCCAGAATCGAAACGCCCCATCGATAAAAAAAAAAAAAAAAAAAAAAAAGCAGCAGCCCTCAAAAAGAAAAGAACTTGGAAGATCTTAGAGGAAAATCTAGAAAACGCGACGGCAAAATGTCTGAGTTGGAGATCGTAAACTTCATGAACCCTTTCCAACAACTTGATGGACAGCGTAATATACTAGAGACGCCACATTAAAGAGCCTATGGACTTCGCCGTTCCTGAGGTGGCTTCCAACGTGGGCCGTGGCCCTTTTGCTAGATTCTTTTACTGGATGTGTATATATATCTATTTGTATATATAGAGAACCCAATTTTATACAAGAACTGTGTGAGACTCTAGAGAGAAAAATAACAGCTCTGACCTCGTTTTCAATACGAGAGGCAATTACTAAAAGACATAGAGTTGCAAGCCAGTTGAAAGCTTGTTGTTTCCAGTTAAGGTGGAATCCAGTGGTGTGGCTTTTGGAGGATAAGTCGTCTGCTGTATCTTATCTGGGGGGGATGGCCTTTGATGGAATGGGATGTTCAGGGTACCCGGAAATCGTTTGGCCCGATAATGGAAGAGGGCTCGCACGTTTTGGGGTTTTCTTTGACAGCGGAATCGCAAACGTTTGTATGTACTTCGGTGCCTTTTATTGGAATAGTCTCTCGTCTGCAGTTTATTCGGTTAAAGGAATGCAGTGGATGTTTTCGGATCAAAGTCTTACTCGGTTCCGTGAATGCAATATCGTTGAAGAATGGTTTCCAGAAAAAAAAAATATATAGTATAAAAGGAAATTCAACGGCTCAGAAAAAATTGAAGCGATATTGTATAATAAAATATAAGCGTTCTTTACTTCTTACGTGCAGTAGTTTTGTTGGTCTAATATTGAGTTTACAAATTAATCTTCATCACTTGTTTATTTTCTGATATTTAATATAAACAGGTTTAATTAACTGTAAATGGCAATACTTATGTAAGAGATATTTAAAACATGCTTTAGTAATTAATAAGTGAAATTTCATTGATTTGAAAACATCATTGTAATCAATCATATTAATATAATACTATGAAATTATGTAATTATCAGTGCTGATTGTTTGAAAAATTTTAATTTGTTACAAAAATTGTTTTGCATAGTTTTTATAGTTTACTTTTTTAAGAATGGCTGCTTACTTTTTTTAAAAGTCATCACATTCTTGTGGAAGGTTTGATAAATCTGCACTTGTTAAAAACTCTTTGAGATAGTAATTCAGACAATTCAGAAAATATTGTTTTTCTGAGGAAGATAAGGAACTTGCAAGTTCACCACAAAATTAAGCTATTTGAAAGCTCTACTGGATACACTATAGTGCCAGTTAAAAAATAATTGTGATATATTATATTGTGATATATTATTTTATATTATATTATAAATAATTCCTTTTCCAACGTCTATATGATATGGGAGTGGTACAAATGTTGCTACTTATGGTCTTATGTTCACTCATTTAGCAGCAATCTATCGTATATTACAAATGGTTTCATAAATGACAAAAATTAGTAATTCGTATTAGCCGATGATTTTTGTAGAATATAAATTTTCAAAAAAATTATGAACCTGTATTATTATGAATTATTACCCTGAACATTTTATATTCAACGATATCTCTTAGCATAAATAAGAATCTATAGCTTATGGAAAACGTTTGATGAAAAATCAAATGCATTATAATTTATATAAATTATGAGTCTGGAAGTTATTTTGCATCACAATATTACTGATACTATATTTACTTTTGTCTTACACCAGCAATGATAAGAATAGATTTTATCTTTTAAATAATGTTAGTGTAAATGTAGTCATTATCAATAGAAAAACGCTCATAGCCAAAACCGTACTTACATATCAGCAAAATACGGTGCGCAAGTTGATTATCCTTCATTTTAAATGCTTGCACTCTGCCTACAGGTAATCGTTCCTTTTCCCATATGGACACAGTTTGCACCAAAATAAAAAATACGATTTATTTAAACTATGATTATTTTGAACTAGCATAATTTAATGTATGTATGCGCTTAACTTATGTAACCTTTGTATGCACTTACGTATGCGCTTCGGTTTTACGCCAAATATGATTTGAATCAGGTTTCTTATCTTTATACAACGTTAAAATTAACGTCAACATTATCAATAGCAAAAATATAAAAAAAAAAGTACTTGATTGCGGAAACAATACTCGCACCAAATCCAGCAAAGTGCCAGACGTGAGTTGATTCTTCTTCAATTTCCATCCATCCGACATCCCTACCAGCCATATTTCCTCTTTTACTCTTTGGAAACAGTTTGCACCATAGTAATATACCTTAACATTTATGTAAATCATGATTCTGGTGATTATTTTTGGACTAACATAATTTAATATTAGTTATGTATGAGCTTTGGTTTTACACCAAATGTGATTTGAATCAGGTTTTTATCTTTATACTAGGATAAGTAACCTGACAATGTTAAGTTAACGTTAACGATGTTGACAAAGTTAAGTTAAGTACAATGTCAAAACTAATATCGCCGTTATCAATAGCAAAAATTAAAAAAATAAAAACAAAAATACTTGATTGCGGAAACAATACTCGCACCAAATCCAGCAAAATGCCAGACGAGAGTTGATTCTTCTTCAATTTTCATCCATCCCTACCAGCAATATTTCCTCTTTACTCTTTGGAAGAGATTTTTGACCAGTCGCAAAGTCCAATTAAAACTCGCTCCGACACTAAAATCGAGTTTTGCAGGTAAACGTAGTTTTATGGGAAGGGGGCGGGGAGAGTCGTCGTTCTCTCTGTGTTTTAAAAGTTAAGCCGGGGCTGAAGTATTTGTAACGACGTTACTTGCCTTTTCCCATGCTATCGATTGCGCCCCAAGTTGAGGGATTTTTATGTGTGCAGAGAGAGCGCCCTAAGCTGTTTTCCATTTGCATTAAAACCTGAGGAAAAGATCTCTCTGAAATCGTTAAGTTTTCCAAAGACGATTTTAATGATGTTGATATTAGCTAATTTGAAGTTCTGCCGTTGTAAAAGAAGAGTTTTTAAGAGCTAATTTCTAATGTGTTGTTAGTTGATATTTGGCAGAGAATAAAGAGGGAGGAATTTTTTTTTTTTTTTTTTTTTTTTTTTTTTGTAAAGCCTGGAGGAAAAGTGTGATGGAAAAAAAAAATTATTACTGGAAATAAATGGAACAAATGAAGTTTAATACCGAAGACATTGATTTGCGAAAAGGGGGAATTGAAAGTTTTCAGACCTTAGATAGAAGACTTTTTAAGTAAACAAAAAATTTATTTGTTTAGCAAAAGTGTCGGAAATGAATATTTCATGGGAGTTGAAATAATTTTATTTTAGAAGTAAGGATCGTTTTAAAAGTGCTCCTAATGTTAGTTCTGAGATTTTTATCGAAATCAATTTGAATCATTTTAAGTTTGAATCTTCCAATTGTTGTCAAAACATGTTTGAATCATGTTATTTTTGTCAAAATGAATTTGAATTATTTTAAGATTGATTGAGGTACTGAAAACTAGTTATTGACGTGATATAGCAATGCTGCCATTTAGAGTGTTAGTGCGTTTAAAGGTACAGCGCGGCTATAAAGCGTGGCGTAAAGATAGGTTAAAGCGCTGGCAATAGGTAAACTAATAGACATGAACATATGAATGACTTTTATTATCAGGATCAGAATTAGGATGTTCCATAGGGAAATTGTCAAATAATTTCATGTATTTAATGAAACGTGATCTTGTATTTAGTCAAATTATGCATTGTATTAAAAATATACTGTAATATCTTCAAAATCAGTTCAATTATTAACAATTTTTTTCTGAAATATTACATTATGAAACTCTCGAGTAAAATTTACTAAAGGGATAAGTTGTTCCCTGATTTCGTTGTAATTGTTCTCTCTTAAAATTAAAAGTTAACAAATATATTTTTATAATTGCTCAAATGAAGAATTAATTCCATATTAGAACACAAACATAATATCAGGTTTCATGAGTTGTTTATATTGTTAATTATATACTTTTCTTAATAAATTTTTTTTTTTTTAAATAATATTATTTATCTTAGTATGATATTACATTTTATATATTTTTTTTTTTTTTTTGAAGGCACTGAAAAATAAGGAGATTTATTTTGTTTCTAATGCGTTAAACATGATAAACGATATCTTCTTGTAAATTGGAAAATTAAAAGCAAAACTTTTTGTCTTTATGTATAGTACACAAAAAAATCTTTAGTGTCAATAAAACAGTATTAATATGCATTCCATTATTACAATATTGCAACAAAATTATTATAATTAACGTACAACTCAAAAATTTTTTAATGTGTGTCTTCGAATTGAAACTGCTTACCCACAATGATCAATAACCTTAAAGAATAATTAAATACAGAAGATCATTTTGATTCGTACATAAATTCAATTTAGTACATATAATATAAAGCTTCAACGAAACAATATAGCAATTTTCATATTATCAATACATACATATCTGAGTAAAATAAGGTTTTAGTATTTTTGAACACATATTAATTTTAAACACATTTGTTTCCAATACAATTAAACAAAGGAACACTTATATTTTCCGTTAAATATTAATAAATAATTAAAATATTTTAATGCGGCCTGTTGGCTGAGTAACTATGCGCCCTGGCGTTGATTCCCCAGGGTTCGCGTTCGAGTCCCGGCGATGTCATGAATCCTTGTAGTGGCTTGGAATCCACGTTAAAACAGTAGTAAGTCAGGTCTACTATGACTGTTGAGGGTAGAACTGTGAGTGCTACCCAATAAAAAGAAAGCATCTCATGTCTCGAAATTTGCCTGTAAGTAGACCATTGGCTGTTGCACATTCTCGCTTATTTTTTATAGTTTTATATTCATTTTTTGATCCTTTTCGAGAGTGTTTGTTAGAATTTTTTATAGTTTTAAATTCATTTTTTGATCCTTTTCGAGAGTGTTTGTTAGAATTTTTTTTTATAGTTTTATATTCATTTTTTGATCCTTTCGAGAGTGTTTATTAGAATTTTTTTAAAGTTTTAAATTCATTTTTTGATCCTTTTCGAGAGTGTTTATTAGAATTTTTTTATAGTTTTAAATTCATTTTTGATCCTTTTCGAGAGTGTTTGTTAGAATTTTTTTATAGTTTTATATTCATTTTTTGATCCTTTTCGAGAGTGCTTATTAGAATTTTTTTTTTTTTGTATTAGAAAAATTGTAGTCTAGTGAATACTGTTTCTCTGTATAGTTCTATGTATAAGTTCTACGTATAAGTTCACGCAGCAATGTTTTATTACTCGAATTTATGGCCAGATCCAAGGTTTTATTTTTAATACAAAATAAACAAATAGATCGTAATATTACATTTAAAATTCCCTACAGAACAGTTGGATGTTTTATTCTTCTGCTAAGCTATTTTGAAACATTTCGTAAAAGAAATTACAATGAAACACACATCTGAATTAAAATCTCGATTAAACAGCAAAAACAAAATGTAATGAATTCATTAAAATAACTTTTATCTCACTTCAAAATTATCTCTTCCAAGATTTTTATATTCTGTTCTTCATCAATAAAACATTACTTTGAATTCATAAATAATCAATTTAATAAATAATCACTCAACAACAAGCAAACACTTATGTCGTCTTAAATACGAAGATTCCTCTTCGTGTCCTTGGTCATAATTTGCTGCAATGGTGCTGAAAAGAAGGAAGGAAGATAATAATAAGAAGAAGAAACTTTATAAAAGCGACGTCCTACAGTAGCTTTTCTATAGAAATTTATGCATTTTTTTGCCTCTGAGAATGATGAATTGTTTACTGAGTCATTAATATGGCCTAACTTCATATCTCAGCTTCTTGCATGAATAAGATATGAGCTGAATTAAAAATCACCGTCGGGTGAATTTAGGTCCAGCTTTTCAGAGAATTATTTTTCCAGCTACAGCTATGCAACTAGATACAATTTTTTTTTGTTGAAATATTTCTATTAAAAATATCTTGAATTATTTTGAAATAACAAATTATTATTTTTTTACATACAATTTATATTTCGTACAATAAAAGAAAATATTTTTATAAATTAAAGGAATGCAATTAAAAATGAATGCATTTAATTAAAAAATTAAATTAATGCAATTTCTTTAATTGGATAATGAAGGGATTAAACTCTTTGAACTCTTTAACATAAGTATCATAACGTCGATGGACCAACGATTACCTTTGATTAATTACCGGTAAACGCCACTCAATTAAACCTAAAATAATGCTTTTTGCTCTAAATATGTGTTTAAAATGCTAAAATAATGTTTAAAATAATGCATGCTATGCATTTAAAATAATGACTTTTTGGAGGTAAAGTGAGTAAAATAATGCTTTTTGGAAATAGTTTTAGGTTTAATTGAGTGGCGTTTACGGGTAATTTTAATAAAACAAGAAAAAAATCGTATTTTTATTTATAATTTGAAACAGCATATCTCAATCTGCAGTTAGCTATCGTTTTTAGAGCAGGTCACACTCTCGCCAGTTGTGGGAACAATTCGCCAGATTTAATCGTCCTCCTACTTAGAAGAAATATTAAAAAGTATTATTAATGTAATCGCCCAACTTGGTGCAAAGTGCACTGCTGGTGGACATTACGGCAAAGTTGACTGCCAGCATTGTTGTAGACACTGTTTCAAAAGCAAGGAGACTCGATGGCGTTTGTGATGTTCAGTATCTTGCCGCGTGAGTCTAACTATCTGGTGGGTGCTTTTCCGGGTTTTCTCCCATACGATACGCAAATACGGGGTCCTCCCCGGAAGGCACTGCCCTCCTTTTTCAGCGACTTTGAGCCAAGTCAAACTTCTACCTACAGGTGCTCTATCACAACAGGAAAATATCCTTTCCCCCTTTCATGAATAGATTACTCATGGAATGTCCGTCTCGTACTGCAGGACGCTGAGGATTAAACACACAACAATTAACATATTCAGGCAATTATTTATTTGTATATCTATCATAAAATCATGAATATAAAAGGTAAAAAAAGCATAAAATAAAACGGGAGTTATTATTAAAGATGACTGAAACCTGATTCCAATAAAATAAATTTAGAATTTAAAAAATGTATTGTCTGTTTATTACAGTAAAATAAGTAAAAATATTAAAATATTTAACTTTTAATAATTACTGAAATAATAATTTACAGTTTACATACACTGAAACACTTTATAGAGCTTAACAAAAAATAAATAAATAAAAGTATCAGCTAATATATAAAAGTATAGCTGCTAGTTGCGATGAAATTTATACTGCGAAGTTATATTTCATTGTTATTATCGTTAATACTAATTAATTCTGATATTAAGTGTGAAAGAGAAATAAAATAATAACATCATAATAAATATCGCATTTCCCAAATTTACAATTAATTAATATAGCTTATCTTTGAAAGAACTTAAATTATGCGGTTAAAGTTCATTTTTTTTTTATAAAATAAGCATAGCTTATAAATATTTTTGTTGTCTGAATGTCAAAGAGCTATAAATCCAAATGATTGTCTTAAGAATTATCCTAATGCTTTTACATATTTCTTTTCATGATGCCAAAAAAAAAGAAAATAATTAACTTACTTTTTAGCAAATTAAACTTTAATTAATTAACTTGTTTAAACCCTAATTAATTTATGACATTATTAGCTGTACATTAATTAATTTGCTGGAAATTATCGATTAGTCATAAAAAAATATTTTTTTATCGTTCTTCTTTTCTTAAGTAAACAAAGTCGATAGCTAAAAAAAAAAAAAAAATATAGAAAGTGAAAAAAAAATGACGAAGTTTTTAAGTAATGTTCTATTTTTAACAAAGCCATAAATCGATAGAATTATTTTTTTCGATGAGAAGGCGCTGATTATATACATTGACCTGGAAATAAGCTGCCATGTTGAGCTTTCTATTAAAGGATACATTAAGATGGCATACTCATGTAGTACATTCTACTTAAATATGTCTTCATACTAATTATTGCAATACGTAACAATTCTAAATAAAAAGTATTATTTTTGCATCCAATGGCTGTCTTCATGGTCTAAAAACTTTCTTAAAGTCAAAATCAATTAAGAGATATACAAAAATTATGCTATATAACGTAATCAATTGACCTGTGTTCACCTATGGATCTGAGACTTGAACTTAGACTAAATCACAGACTGAAAAGTTGGCCATGTTTGGGCGAAATGCTCTTTGAAATATGTTTGCGCTGTGAATAAGAATGGATTATGGAGATTACGACATAATTTTGCATTATATAGGTTGTTTAAGGAGGCAGATATCATTCAATTCATCCAGATAGGAAGTATGAGGTTTGAGAGCCTCATTTGCCTAATTATTAAACTATGTACCTTTTTGTAATTAGAACTAGAAGTAGTCCCAAGTTGAGATGGGCCGATTGTATGGAGGCAGATTTTAAAATTTTAAGTGTGACTAACTGGAAAACTGTCGCAAAGCAGAGATTGGAATTAAAGAAGATTCTCGTGAAGCCCTTGGCCCACCATGGACTGTAGAGTCAATGGAAGAAGAAGAATTCTAAATATTAGTTTGCTAGATGTCAGTTGCAAAAACAAAACAAAAAAAGGGAAATCAGTCCGATGCAGGGATAGGTTTTACTGGAAAAATAATAATATTATATATTTTTATATCTTCAACAAATCTTCTTTTTATATCTTCTTTCATTACAACAATTTAAGATGTTGAAAATGAGATTTTTCTAATTAGTCTTTATAAGTACCCATAAGAGTTTTACTTATAACAAATGAATAAGGTTTATTATATTTTATTAAATTCTCCAAATTACAAATTTTAATTATCGCAATGAGTAACTTTATTTCATAAAGAAATGTTCATAATCTATTACATTTTTTTCACACTTTAATTATCAATATCCTTTTTCATTTGTTATTTGTATCATCATATTTAGCATAACAGTCTATGGTGGGTCGAGGCCATCTGCCAGATTTCGTAACAATGAAAATCTTTTCTTTTCAAAAGATATGTTTGTTAGTCCTACGCCCAACTGTTTGATTTGTCGTTCTACGGCTATATTAGACTGCGACCTACAGTTTAAAGTGGATTACCAACCAATACAAGCCTCCACCGTCCAGACTTGAACCCAAAGCCTGTGGTACCGAGCACCACAGAGCTAGTCACTCAGTAATCCGGCCATTGTATTAAATTTATATCGATATAAAAAATTATATTTTAAAGACATAGATATTTTAAATAGTTAGAAGTTTTAGATTCTATCGCAATCAGATACAATTTATCTTCATTAATTTCACCTCGTCACATTTTCTTACTTTCAAATTATAATTACTTATATTTATGCAAAACTTCATTACGAGCATATTTAAACTTTCAAAATTAACTTCCTAATGTTTTATTTTACTTTCCTAAGATTTTATCAGCAACATATTTTTGACAAACAAGCTAAGAAAATATGCAATTATTCTTCATAACCTCTAGTTAACTTAAAATATCAAAACACACACACAAAAAAAAAGCATTTTTATACCTGAATCCAATTTCGAAAAATTTTTACAACCAACAGACAATCCAACCTGACAACCACAAGCATTTATTCTCATCTGCATGTTAAAACATCTAATTATTTCTTTGTTTCCTAATTAATAACGAAAACAAGAAATAATTTGAGCTCGACATTGTTGCTGAAGCCAGAATTCTTGAAATGAAAACCAGCATTTATCTTCATTTTTCCACCTGCAACATCCAAAACGTCAAAGTGGGAAATAGTGCTCTCTTCAAGTGCACGTGGTTCCTGAATTTCATCTTCAACTGAGCCTTTAAGTATTTCCCCTGAAGAGTTAATTATAGACCAGCGAAACCAATTTATCATTGTTACCACAATACATCCCAACTCAGAAAATGGCTTTTGCAGATTAACTTTTGAGACATTTTGCTTTTCTAAACGTGTAATTCGCACTGTTTCTGTTTCTTGTTAAGGATACTAACATGAAGATGATAAATTACAGCATCTCGCAGCTACACACAAGCAACGGTGCACGTATACTAGTGAATTGTTCATAATTTTTTTTCATTTACGTGATAAGATAAGCAAGTACTGCTTTTCGAAAATGTAACTGTTTCTCACATAAAAAAGAAATTCTTGTTTAATCTCTTTAAAACTTTTATATGATTTCCCTATTATAAATATTTTGATCAAAAAAATAGCTTGAAAATCCTCTTAATTTGTATAAAATTATAATTACAAAATTTTAATAAATTTGTAAGCATGCAAAAATTTTTAAAAATACAAATTTAGCTTTATGTTTGAAATTAAAGCTGCTAATGTCAATAAGATAAATAATAACATCTTAATTATCTTGCGTCAAAATTACCATCTAATCCATATTATTTTTGCCACAGATAGGTTTCACAATAAGATAAAAAATTATGTACTGCCTTTTAATCAATGCGGTTATTTTATATATTTAAATAGATATTTATTTTAATTTTTTTTCTTGTATGCAATATTAAAAAAATTAAAATTTTATTAAAACAGAAAAAAATTTGTATAACATGCCAAAATTTTGTTATTCTTATAAAGTATTTTGAACATAATTTTATTGGATAATTTTCTTAATATCCAGTAGAAATAAAATATAATGAAAATATACAAGATCTAGGTTTGTCTTAAAATTTTAAGATTGATTATCTTCAACTTTGTAATATGTAAGGGTGAAGTTTATCTTATAAAACTAATTGCAAATTACTTTCAGAAATAACGCTTATTGTTCACTGAATAATGTAAATGTATTAGTGACGATTGCATTTTTAATGAAAATCATTTTTTTGTGTGTGTGTCTCAGAAATTAATTTTTTTTCATTTTATCGGGAAATACCTAAAACATTATTTTAATTATAAATATTAAAAAGTTGATTTAATTGTGTTTGATTAAAAATATTATTTATCTACATTTATCAGAAACATTTTTTTGGATCAAATATAGAGATAATATAATATTAAATTACACTTCATTGAATATGATAATAGATGTAGTAGATAAAAACTACATAATTACTTAAAAATTAAAAAAATATTTTGAATGAAATTTAAGTGTATTAAATATTGAAATTTTAAAAAAATATTTACTTATAAGCAATCAGTGATTTTTTTTTTTTTTTTTTTTTTTGCAATTCATGTAATATTTTTATGTAATGTAATATTTTTAAACATATATTCACGTAGTGTAATATTTCATGCATATATAATTTCATACAAAATAATAATAATAGTAATAATTCATAATAATTATAATTTCATACATAATTTTTTTTCTTTTATTTCATAATACATATTCATATAAGGTAATATTTTTTTAATTTTCATTTATAGCAAATAAAAATTTTATAAATATTTCGATGTATAAATAAGTTTTCATGTAATAAGAAGATTAAATGCACTTTCTGAGCTTCCCAAAATTTGATATCAAATATATTTTATGTACTTTTTTTTTCAATTTTACACATAAAAAAATTATAGTTTAATGTAAAGAACATAATAATAAATATTTAACAAAATTTTAATTAGTTAAAATACTTTATAAAAATTAAAACAAATGAAAATTATAAATTTTTTTCATTAATTGAAAGGAATTAATTTTTAATTAAGCTTAATAAATATACAAATACATAATAAAGAATAACAATACAAATTTAATAAAAATTTAAAAAAACTTTTTTAATTCTGAAACTAAATAACAAATAAGAAGAAAGTAGTTATTTACTTCTTAACTATATAATGGCATGTTAAGAGTAAATGAAACCAAACAACTTCTGTAAAGTTAAATAGAAACTTTTATTCTTTAACTTTTTTTCTTGTGTAATTTATTCGA
Source organism: Caerostris extrusa (assembly GCA_021605095.1). Lineage (NCBI taxonomy): Eukaryota > Metazoa > Arthropoda > Arachnida > Araneae > Araneidae > Caerostris > Caerostris extrusa. The sequence continues at coordinate 48,913 of BPLR01007098.1, read as the reverse complement.
AAGAAACTTATTCCAAACTGAATTGCAATAGAAACAGTTCATAAATAATCCATTTGTCGATGTAACCATTTATCAATACAGTTGTTGTATATCTAAATATAAGATGAAAACATTCAAACTTGATTCAGATGCGAAATGCTCGACTTTGTGTATGAAGTCTTTCTTTTGTGAACAGCGTCTACGTCTGCTACGAATCTCTTATTAAATTCTAAAACTTGCAACAAATGTTAAGTCACGGTTGTCATTAAGATTGCGGCTGGGATAAGGTGAATCGTAAAAATGGGAGCTATTGCAACGCCATTTTATAAAGAAATTTCAAAAAAAAAAAAAAAAAAAAAAAAAAAAACTGGCAACGCGTCGTTAATATCTCTGTGAAAGCAAGGAAAACTTAATGGCTCATTAACACTGGGAAGCTCGTAAAAAATGTCTTAAAGAGATCTTTAGTTATCGTTAAGCTGTATGAAAAATAGTGTTACGAAATTTAAATACGGTTACTATACGCGCTGCACACTGAGATAAAAAAGGTGTAAAGTTGTCTCAACTTAATGACTCCCGGCCAAAGGAAAAAATCTCAATTTATAGTTCAAAGACACCCTTTTTTTTTTTTTCTCTATTATGAATAATAAACTTTATTTAAAAGAATAATTTTTTAAAATAAGCAGTAATTGAGAGAATTTCTAAGGCAAAAAAATATATTATGTATTGTACGTAAATAAACCCCTTTTTTTGTGTAACATTTTCGTCTAGAGGAGTTATAAATATGATTTAAGCATTTCTGCTCTGTAAGTTGAAGAATGTAATGTTATTTCGAAAATATTAGCAATGTTTTAATTTTTTTTTTTTTTGTTTAAAGTAGCGAGTGTTTAAAATGGCAATATGAACATCAGCAAAAATTTTTTTTCCACTTCATAAATTAAGAATAAATGTGTAAACAAAATTAACGCATTGCAAGTCAAAATAAATTTTATTTCTTGAATAAACTTTAAGTATAAATAATTTTTTGTTTAAAATGTAGATCCTGAAATTTATAGAAAGATTTGCAGATGCTACATAAAGAAACAAATATTTGAACAATAAAAACTTAATATCGTTTCTTAAGAATCAAATATTTTAATGTGATTTAGAATTATATTTTAAAGAAAAATTTACTATGTGCAAAAACAAAATATATTTATAACGGATATTTGTGATTATTATTTTTTTTTTTTTTTACAAATATACATTTCATTGGGAAAATAAACTGAACGATATGAATTTTAATAAATTTAAGATAAATATCTCGATATGAAAACTTAATTTAAAATAATAAATAAGAAGCAAACATTTCACGTAAGAAAAGAGCACATAGTAATAAAATTTTCCATTTCATCCCCTTTTTTTCCATTCCCATTTAATTTTATCTCTAAATCATTTATTTATTTTGTCTTATTTTTAGATTTATTAAAATATATAGTTTTTACTTTAGAAATGAAATAATGTATTAATTTTTTTTCTAAATATATCGGTATATATCTCTATTTTTTGGTGTGTCTCTCTGTCTATCAAGATCAATAATTCGATTCCTGTCGTAACACAAAAAGTTGAGTAATTCCTACTCAAATAAGAGAGTTTAAATTTGTTATAATAAATCAAATATTTATGATTACATGAAATTTTATTCTTCACAAACAAAATGGTATCTTCTTCACTGGTGTAACAGTACGCAAAGTTGCGTACTAAAGCAACTTCTAACGTATGCAACTTCATTACTTCATACTACTATGATATATACTTTTTACATTAAAAAAACTGGTAGATAAGATTAAATTTCAATGCTTACGAAGAGCATTCTTAAATGTCACTTATATTCACAAGTGTTTCTATTATTTTGATAACCTCCTTATAATATGTGTGTATGTATAACTGCTTATAAAAGTTATTAAAATTGAAGTATTTATAAGTCCTAAGTATTATCATAACCTAAATCATAAGGTATTATCAAGTATTAATTGAAGTATTATTATAACCTAAATATTCATCTTTTAAATACATTTAAAATTTATTCTTTTTATAGGTAACGGCAAAATATTTCCATAAATTGTTCACTTCAAAATGATATCGTCCACTATATTGATTAAGTAAATGTACATATCCGAGCATTATGAGGTTCAGATGAATCAAACTTAAAAGTATTACGAGCAAAACAGAAATCACATTTAATCAAAACTCCGAAATTAATCATCCTTGCTTCCCCAAATCGTATTAAAATCAAGCAAGCGCGAATTACACACGCATTTCCCAAAATTTCCGGTGTGCATTTTAAAAGGTTCCCTGCGAACACCTTATCACCTCAATCCCCATCGCTTCCTGCAATCAAATCACGACATTACATCCTAAAATTGAGTACAAAACCCATTTGTGACTTCCCTCTGGGAACAGACACTATCATTAAGTGAGATTAAAATGAAATCTTTTAAGGACCGGACCCCACCTTTTGGCACGCATTAGGTGCGAAACCATTAGCGCCCCAAAGACCTTTCCACTCCACAACCATTTTTTTTCTTCCTCCTGCTAACAGGCTCTTTTACTGGTTATCCATCGATTGTATTTGTTTCATTAAGCGAATTATTCCAAAAAGAAGCTCAATTCGAAGGAATATTGTCCTCCTGTCGTTATAATTTCCCTCAGAGTCCTCAGCGTCCTCAGCATCATTTACTTGCAGGTCTTTGTTTTGGTTGAAGAAGAACTGCCTTCTTTTAATTTTCCATCCCCCAGCGATTAATTTTGAGAAGTGTTCGACGACACCCCCTTTCAGCAGATCTGGAAACAGTAATGAGGATAAAAACCGATTTAGGCCCCGCTTTTAATTTGATAGTCATGAATGATAAGATTTCTGGATGGATAGAAAAACTGTATAGTCAATGGCTCCCTTGAAATTGTACAATTAATGTACCTCGCTTCTTAATGGATTATTTTTTGAGGATTGGGATCTGCGATCTGCGATCTAGTCTTGCTGAAATTATACTAATTATAAAGTTACAAATTGAAGTGTTAGTCTCTTATCTGAGTTTTTATTTTAATCCGTTATGGGCATTTTCTCATTTACCTGATTTTTATCTTTGGAAGTTTAATCATACAGATTGATTTAAAAATTGTAGTTTGTGTTTCACTGGGATAGTTATTCAGGTGAATTATTAATCATATCATATTCTTTTTTCTCTGGTGTTGGTAAAAGTAGACATGCTTTTTAAAATAATTTATTTCAGTCCTTTTTTAAAAAAAATTCATTTAATTACTATATGTCAAACTTTTTATTTTGATTTGATTGATAATAACTGCTTTACTATAAATCCAGAGGATATGCAAGTTAGTGTGTTTATAATTTTTAGCATATATAATTATTGATGGTAAATCTTAAATAAATAAAATAATTTTGCATTTTATATATTTGGAGTATTGAAAGCTTGAAGGCTTTTGCAATGACAAACTAATTATTATAATTTATTTATAATATAAATTTTTCTGTAAAAAGATCTTTCCTCGTAAATAAGAGCATTTAACAATCATATCTTCTTCTTCATTGGCACAACAGCCCCAGGTTGGACTCTAGGCCGTCTGCTTACAGGCAGATTTCGAGACTGGAGATGTTTTCTTTTTTTACGAGGTAGAGTTGTCAGCCTTACGTCCAACGTTCTACAGTCATAATAGGACGGGTCCTACGGATTAAAGTGAACTCCGAACCCCTGCAAACATCCATGGCAACGTCGGGATTCGAACTCAAAACCTGTACCTTCGAACGCCAGACACTCGACCATCAGGCCCCCCAATGTCATATATTCTTTTTTAAAATTGCTTTATCTTTCTATATATTTTTATAATAAATCCCTCATAATTTTTAATTTATAAGGCTTTTGATTACTTAAATCTCCTTATCATTCAAACATTTAAAAACATATCAATAAATAACGAATATTTTAGTGGGACGTTTTTTGTTCCGTATTAATTTAAACATTATGGCTATATGGCTATTTATGACTATATCAGTAGATAGCTAGATGGCTATTTTAATATTATGGCTATAAATATATTTAAAAAAATTAATATTTCATATATTATAATCTATTATATTAAATTTGTTTATTATAAATAATTAAAGAAGTAATTTTTAAAATTGTTTAAAAATGTGCAAGAATGTTTCTTAAAAAAATCAGTGAAAGTTTATTGCTGTTATCCTTTTTATTAATTTGTTTCAGAATTTTAAATCGCTATTTGAGTTCTTCCTTCATTAAGTTCCTTCAATCTTCATTGATAATGTTTTCAAAATATATTTCATTAAGTATAATATAGGAACGGAAGAAGTTCCTATATAGTGTCCTATCCTTCTTGACTATTTTAAAGAAATTATACGGTAAAAATTAAGTCATCATGTATTAGTTAATTATTATCTAAATCAAAGGAAAAGTATGGGAGACAATCGGGATGACTGGAAAACATTTAGTCGAAAAACTCGCAAAGAAGCTGTTGCCATTTTTAAATTAAGAACTGGACACGACTGCCTGACGAGCATGAACATCTGGTCAAAGTAGAGATTGTGAACTCTGATATATGTGTTTTATATAAGACAGAGAAAAAGAATAAAGTCCATCTACTTGTTTGCTACAGGACTGGAATCTAACTTACAACAGAATAGTGATTTGTGTACTCTTTACTAGATGGCCTGAGAAAACATATCCTGATCACATTGAATTTTCATTATGGTGTTTCTAGCTATTTAAATTTTTATCCTTAGAATATTTGTTTTTAAATGTTTTTATGACCTTTTGGTCATTTTTGTTGGGAATGTCTATTCATTTTCCTTTGTAATTTGATTGGTTTATATGTTATTTTTGTTTCTATTGTAAGTGGCCAAATTTGTATAGATTTAGTTCCAATAAAGCCATAGGTAACAAATATAATATATAAATAGTATATAATACAATATGTAAAGGTTTTAAATAGATATAAAAGCATCTTTACATACAAATTAAGACATAATCCTTCCTTCTTTTATTACTCAACTATATTGTTTCGATACATTATATTCAATTCTTTTCTTTCTTTCTTCATTGTTTGCAAGGGTACACGGAACATTTTTTATCTTTATTAAAATGATGAATAACTGGAACTTTTAATAAGCTTAATTTAATGAAATTGTTCCGGGCTTATTACAGAAATACCCCTATAGCTAGCTTCTATTCATCAGTACATAAAAATGCAGACATAAAAAATTCCCCGAAATACTTATTTCTATATTTAATTGCTGAACGTTACCTAGCTAAGTATTTTAATTAGAACTTCAAAGAAAGCCAGTTCCCATGCAATTCTTCGTTAATTCGAAAAGGAGAAATACAATTAGGCTTGATTAAATAACTAATTGTATAGTAACAATCTAGCATAACTTAATTAGTACAAATATCCTACTGTCAAATTAGAATGCTGTAATGAGCTTTGACTTATACATTTGCATCAGTTTTCATTAGATAAGAAATAACTTTTAAAAAAAGAATTTCTCAACACAAAACAATTTCAAATTGTTCCCTAAATTTCTACCATTTTTTTTTTAAGACGTTCGTTAAATTACTGAAACATTCGTATTCATTCTTGAATAATTTCGAATTTTTTTTTTTTTTTTTTTTTTTTTTTTTTTGCCGTATCATTATTTTAAAGAGGTTTAGAAAAATAATTGTCTATCAGACGTGGTTTGAAATTAAAGGTACGCATTTGACTTTTTTTTTATTTTATTATTATTCTTTTTTAACTCATTAGTCCAATTTAACTGAAGTTTAAATATTTTAATCAGACCAAAAGTTTATTTTTAAATAACATTATCGAGTAACTATAATTGCAAAATACTTTACATTTAGATTGTCTTTTTTTTTTAAATGTCTTGTTGGTGCAAACAGAAACAACAATGAAAGGGTGCTTCATTATTTTTTGCCCTTACAAATGCCACAGTACTAGTAGAATGAAAAAAAAAAATTGAGAGCATGTGATAAGATCTATCAGATATGTACAATTACTATGAAGAACAATTACAAAAGCAGAGTTTAAAAGTGCTGTTTTTTCCCTCTAGAAACCAAATGGTCTTTTTTTTTGTTCAGCATAATTGCTGCGCCAGTTGCTGTTTGCAATATTTTTACTCTTTTTTTGTTCCGAATTTTCTATCAAGATAAAAATTATGTTCAATTATAACTCCTATCTCCTTTGTCGATCTCCAACGTTTCCAGAACAGAGAGATAACAATTTTTCATTTTCCTAAAAGAAAATTCAGCAAAGTAATTGACGTTTTGCGCTCAGACGGACAGAAAAAAATAAAGTTCAACAAAAGATATTTCTTCCAGATACTTAACAAACAGTATGTGTTTCAGCCTTTTTTATTTTTTTTTCTTCTTAAATCTTTCAAAATTAAATTAACAGAATTAAAAGGACCTCGGAATGATGACTTTGAATTAAAAAAGATTTCATAAATGAAATGTTTAGTTCAATAAGATGTAAGATTCAAAAATTAGCAAAATGCATAATTCAATAATTTTTTTTTATATTCCTTCATTTTTTTTTTCCTTGCTTTTCCTTAATTAATATGTTTTGGTCTTGTTACTTCTTGTTAAACTAGAAACTCTCTTCGGAGTAGCATGTAAGTTTCTTTTTTAATTTTTCCAGTGGCAAGCAGTAGTTTTAAATATAAAGGTTGGAGTTTAGTTTTTTTTTTTCTCTTTACTAGAAACTGCCTGAAAATGTTTTATTAGTATCTCATTGTGCGCTCCGAAACTAATTAATCTTGGCACTTTTGACAAGTCTGATTAATTCCGAATTTTGCTGTTTTAATTGTGTTCGGTTCCTACAGGCAATGTGTTCCTTTGATTTGCATAACAAAATGGTGGGTTTATTTAAGATAATGATTAAAATAAATGTTTTATTCTTCAATATAATATTTTTTTTTTTTAATTTATTTTATTGTAAAGTATAAAATGTATTTAGTTCCCGTTCAATAGCCCGTTCAATTGTTATCATTTGCTACTTTAATACTACATGTCTACAGTACTGCAATATTTTAGAAGACACAGCTTAGCGTCTACATTATTTTGTCAATTTATATAATTATATAAGTATATTTGGATAACGCAGATGCCAAACAAAACACTGTCTCATCTATGTTTAGAAATGAGCTCAATAAATCAATAAGAAGGAATATCATATATAATAAGCATATATAAGTCAATAAGCAGGAATATCATATATAAATCAATAAGCAGGAATTTTGTTATAGAAGAGGAAGGAACAAGAGTGCTAACCCTTGGAGATGTTCAATCAACATTACTATGATACAATTGGCGTGTCCAGCTCATGGCTCAGGGATCAAGTGCGCAACTGGTGAGCATTAGGCATTGAACTTCCATTGAAAGGCAGATTGAACTTCAGCCCTTGTTGTAAAGACTGATTCAAAAACGAAGAGACTCAATGATGTTTATGATGTTCAGCATCTTGCTTTCGTTAGTCGGAATACCTTGTGGGAGTTTTCCGGACTTTCTTCCAAACGAAGCACAAATACGAGATTTCCCACCTAAACGTCCTCTCGGAAGGCATTGCCCTCCTTCTTCAGCGACACGGAGCCAAGTTAGACTTCTACCTACGAGAGTTTTATCGCAACAGAAGCTGCCCTCCCCTGCTTCTATAAGAATACACGGATTCATGGATTTGTTCTTAAGGTTTGTGGCCGGCGAAGTGGAATAAGAAATGCAACACAATTGGCGTAAAATGTAGCAAACCTCCCGTGGTATACTCTGAGTGCACTCTCATACACTGAACTCTATATCCTGTGGTGCACTGCATCTGCTACAAATCTTACGTTCTGGTGGTGAACGACTTCAGGTTAAATTACTCGGCATTTGAAAGTAACATACACGAAAATTTTAGTATACATTATTGATGCATCATAAATAATATTTTATGGCAATTAGTAGGATGTTTGCTATATTGAGTGCAGAAACTTGTCTATCCGTTTATTAAATATTCTTAATTTAATAAATTATTTTATAAAACTATCTAAAAAATACTTAATGTCATTTCTATTCAATAAATACCTTACACCCGAATTCTCATAAATTGGCTAATATTATCTTAATTTTATTTTGTTGTTGTTTATGTGTATAGTAGAAAATGTTCATAAAACATTTAAAACTGTTTGTGACAGTATAGATATGAAGATAAATAAAATTATGAAATGAATTAGTTTTCATGGAAAATGTCATCAATTGCAATTAAAAAGTTCTTATCGAGTAGAATTTGAAAAATTATATAAAAATTATTTGATACTGCTTTATAAATTGCTCTGCTTATTTCAGAAATTACTTACTTACCAACAAATTTTATATGCCAAAAATCAGCGTTATGTATTTTTAGCATAAATATAATAAACTGCAGTACATATATTTACAATGCAATGTACATATTTATTCCAATGCATATCTCGACATGATTTTCTTAAACACAAAATGATAATATTGGGTATTATTTTCAAAGCTTTCAAGAAAAGGGGCATTTCTTATTTACAAGCATTTTTTTTCGAGATTTTGAAATAATTAAATTTTAAATATTTAAATCTACTGTTAATTATTGTATCACATTATTTTATAAATGTGTAACAGTATATTAATAATATTTGATTAAAATGAATATACACGCTATTTAATATTTTTACAATCTCGAAAAGTAACTAATATTTTCTTCTTCTTCTTCATTGGCTCAACAGCCCTTTGGGGGCCTACTGGCAGAGTTCGAGATAGGAGATGTTTTCTTTTTATGGGGTAGGGTTGTTACCCACTTGTCATACTAGACCGGGCCTAAGGTCTAAAGTGAATTTCGAACCACTATAAACATCCATGCCACCACCGGGAACTATTATTTTAGTGGAAAAAATTTAATAGAAAATTCCGATTGATTTATGAATTTTCAGATATAATATAATTTTAATAGTATCTGTTTAACCAATTAAAAATTGTTCATAAAAATACTTTTAATTAGAATGTTTAACTAAAATACTCGTAAACACTTCACATGATTATGTTAAAAGCTCTTAAAGACTGTAATAAGATACTAAACAAACAAATCCAAGAAAGAAATTTTCGAAAGTGATTGCAAAAAATCTTTTTCAAATTGAAGAATTGCCCGTCACAAATGATAGACACCTTACTGCTATTATCCCATTGCATGCGCAATTTATGCCATATATTTTATCATAGCAATAAAAGGAAACAGCAAAACAACAACAACAACAATAGAATAAAAATTCCACTTTTCAAAATTATCTCCATTTTTTTTGTATAAGAAATCTGTACCATACGAAGGTCTTTAGGGTTGAACTGAATTGATGAAAATAAAATAATATTAAAAGCAAATAAACAGACATGCAATGCGAAATTTTTCGTACAAGAAAATGAATGGTAAAAATCCAAAAGCTAAAATTGATAAGAATGAACTGTTACATCATAGAAAAAAATCACTAAATATATATATATATATATATATATATACTCCCTCTGCAACAGAAATGATGCTGCAAAACTTGTCAATAACATAAAATAAAATGCTTGTAATAAATAAAAAAAAAAAAAAACGGGGGCGGGAAATGATGCCTGGACTAAGAAGTAAAGAAAAAAAGAAAAGAAAAGAAAAACTGCTAAGTGATTGGCCGAAGCAAAAAAGAAGAAATAATCGTGGAATAGTTCATAAATAATGAAAAAGCTTACGTGCACACTGTTCTGTGACCGGGTCGTCTTTTTGAAGCAGGGTCATCCACTTTTCTCCTCCTATCCATTAGGAAATGGGAAGACGCGTCCAGTTGCCATAGCAACAGGTTCCCCCTTCTCTTCATCTTCTTTTTCTTCTTCCTCCATATGAATTCCGAGAGATGCCGCTCAGCACCGCGGGCTTTGTTAAGACGCTGCAGGCCCAAAGCAACAAAGTTTCGATAGAGAAAATGGTGAGATATATTTTGTTTTGCTGCTTCGTTGTATATATTCATGACGTCCGCTTTCTTAGATGTCGAGGAAATGATATTGAAAAACTTTGTTTGGAATCTATTATTGGTGTCTGCGAATGGGAAATTTAGTTCGTCGAAGTATGTGCTTGATAGTTATTAAACCTACTGATATGTCTTAGTGCACTCTGGATTATTATCATGTGAATGAAGTTTAAAAGTGAAAAAAAATAAAATTAAAAGTATGTGAATGAAGTATAAAATAAATTAAATAAGTTTTTATCATTCTTTGATTTTGATTTTTAATTAAGTGTTCAAGAAATTCGCGCAACAAACATGAGCATATTTTTTGTTCTATTCTTTTAGTCAAATGTTATGAATAGTGGCAGTTTTTATATTTTTATCAAAATGATCATTCATAAGTTATTAAAGTTAGTTCTTCATAAGTTAGAAAATTTAAATAGAAGGACTTATTAATGTTATGTAATTAAAAAAATCATAGTTTCTGTAATTATTGTTGATTATTAAAATGATGTTACAAATTTAGAATTCTAATATCATTCTTTCACAACTAAAAAATTTTAAATATTTATTTTTTTATTGAATATTAAAGTTATTTTTGTATGTGAAAAATAAAATACTTTCAAAGTGAAAATAACTTTGGAATTTTCATTAAATTCCTGTTAAAACGATGCAAAATAAATTACGCTTAAAAAAACAGAATATAATTAAATAAAGAAATTATCTAAAATCATTTAAAGGAAAGTTTCAATAATTCCGTTAATTAATGAAACCTGAAATAGTCTTAATATCTTGATTTTCTTAGTGTTAATAGTCTTTTCTTTCAATAGTCTCTTTGATTTTCTTTATGATGTTATTCCTTTCTGAAATAAAATCAAACAGAGAAATAATGAGAACAATAATTTTATAAAACTATAACAGAGAAATAATTTTTAATAAATGAGAATGAATTGAAGATAAATTGTTTATAGTAATTGTTTCATAAATTCTCATTTATGAAACAATTTGCGTTTTTTATAAATAAATTATTTTAAAATAGTTTATATTACGTATAAATAAATAAAAAATTTAACTTATACATATAATTTTGATTTTTTTTAATAAATGCAATGTTTACGTTTTTTAACGAAATGTAAATAATTATTATTATGAAACCGATATATTAAAAAAAATTAAATTAATTAATTTAAGCCCAGGTTTTAAATTTTCATGTCTAGTTTTACAGAATAATTTAGTTAAGTATATACAGAGATCTTTGACAAAAAGTAGGATTCAACTGAAGCTAACCTAAAAAAAAAAAATGAAAAGAAATCTACAAATAATGATATTGTTTTACCTTTATAATATTCATCGGCCACAAATCTAACAATGATATTTAAAAAAAGAAAGTACATTTTATTAATTTCAAATAAATTTTAATTTCATCTACATTTTCTTTAATATTAAAAAATATATATTACTTAGGATTATTTTTGTTTACTTTAACAATTAATTTTAGTTAAATTAATTATTAAAAAATTAAAATGTAATAAAATTAATAATTAAATAAATTAATTATTACTAAAAATTTGTTACAAACCGTTATTTTTTTTTATTCACAAATTACAAAATCTTATTATAACACTATGAATCTTAGAACAATATTGTTTTGAAGATCAATTATTTCTAATATAAAGAAATGGTTGACTGTTATTTTTAAATACACTAAATACATTAAAATTATAAAATTTTTGTGAAATATTTAATCACAAAAAATTTAATTTAATAAAAAATAATAGTTAACAAAGAAGTTATCACTATTTACTTCAATAGAACTTTTAATGTCAAGTTTAAAGTGATAATTGAAAAGCAAGATTTTGAAATTTATATAAAATCCTTTGACTTATAGTAAATGTTATTTGATATTCAAAATATTTATTAATAATTAAAATATACTAATTGATTTAAAAGCTTACAAATAAGTGAGATACGGCATAATTTTGTTTATTTATATACATTGTAGTTAAATTCAATTGATACATTACTTTTACTCAAGTAATTAAAAAAGTAAATCATCGTTTACATTATAGATAATATAAAAAAAAAAATCATATGTGATTTACAAGATTATTTTAATAAAACGATGCATAAGAAATAATAATTTAAATTGAATAATTTCTAGAGTTAAAACAAACGAACTTTAAATTAACATTGAAAAACTTAACATTGCAAACATTGAGGCTTAACATTGAAAATAACCTTACTTAACGAATTTTAAAATATTATATATTTAACGAACCAAATTTTGATTTTTTTATTCAAAAACAATGTTCTCTACATTATTATCCAAGGCTTATATCTTCAAATATGAAGCTGTGGAAATTGAAATAAATATTTAATGATGTCTTCTTCAATATATGATACACACACACACACACACACACACACACACACATATATATATATATATATATATATATATATTCGCATTAATTAAAATTTAACACAGCATCTTATTAAAATTATCTAACTGGTAATTAATTTATCTAACATTTTTCATTAAAATGTAAACACAAAAGAAATTTATCGTTTTATCAAAGTTATTTAAGTTTTTAAAAACAAAAATAATTATTATTAAATAATATATTCGGTCATTATAATAAGAAGTGGTGGAATATGGAAAAAAAAAAAAAGCTTCTTCAAAAATTCACATCTTCAGTTTACATGACATCTGGTTTCATATTTAATCACAGTTTCTTCTAGTAGATTTGCATTTTTATATCCAGAACTTTCATTAGGACTTAAAAGATTTTCTCATTTATATAAATAATTTTCTTCTTTTCATAAAAATTAAAAATATTACATACTTTAGCAGATAACAAAAATATAACAATTTTATGATTTAGTAATAATATTCATTATATTCTTATCCACAGCCTATGCTTTTGGTTTGCCACTGTTTGACTTATATATTTTTTTCACATAAAAATGTAACTGTGCATTTTTATACACATTTTTAATCAGAATTTTTAAATAAAAGATTATCTTCTTTTTTTTTTTTAAATCAATTTTTTCATTTTATTAATTTAAATAAAATTACTTCATTTCATTTAAATGTATTTTCCTTCACGGAAAAAAAAAATTTCTAAAATTTTTTTTTCAATTTCTTTTTTCAAATTTTTTTACATTTCATGAAAAGTACAATCCTCTGTCTTAATACAAATACTACGGATAAAAAAAAATAAATAAATAAACTAGAGAAGAAAAAAAAAAAAAGTTAAAAAACAATAACAAAAAAAAAGAAAAAAAAAAGAGATTGTGCGATCCATTAAGAAATGAAAAAGCGTCAAGTACCCAATCGCAACAGGTCTCTTCTGCGTCATTGGTGGCACGTGATCTGACTCAAATACCCGGATGGATATGGTATGACTATCTAGCGCCATTTTCTTTTTTTTTTCCTCTAAAAAAGGAGAAAGAAACTCAAACGGTTTTGAAATCTGTTGGTGTCGCTGAAGATTTTTCAACTCAATGAATTTCTCCCTTTTTTGTAGCCATGCCCACTTCTTCCAATGAGTCTATTCAATTAATTGCTTTTGATGAACACTGTCGTTTGGCTGGTTAATGGTATCTGATTTTCCTGTGTTAACTTAATGGGTTTATGTTACGTTTTGGACCATTGAACAGAAGGATTGTTATCTTCACGGCAGTAGCTGGTCGTCGATTTTGTTGTTTTACAATTTCTTCATTATGGAATTTAATTCTGCATCAAGGGAATCGAACGAATTTCTTGAATGTTTCGCTGTTGAAGGGAAAATTATTTTGCACAACGAGTAAACAGAATTGTAATTATTAAAAAATTAGTTTGTAGCAAAATTAAAAAGTTATATATTGTTAAAATTTTATGCTATCATATTTAAATATTTAAATATTTTTATGTTTTTTTTTTCAAATAATTTCTAATACGTCATTGAACATTAAGCAATTGTTGGTAATTTAAAAATTTTTCATGATAACTATGAATGTCAATGTATGCACTTTTATCACAGAAACGATATATATATTTTTAGAAATAGATTAGAGATCCGATGACCTGTGCCACAGGTTTTAGGTTCGAGTTCCGGCTGCCCCATGCACGTTTGTAGTGTTTCGGAATTTCGTAGCCCTGACAGTAGAACATTGGGCGTATGACTGACAACCATACCCTGTAAAAAGAAATCATTTCCTTTCTTGAATTTTGCCCACCATGGTGCTTTTTCGTTAATGGAGAAGACATATACATTTATTAAATTAGAAGATTTTTATACATCCATTATCTAAATTCTTCTTCCATCATGTTTAGTAGTATTTATTTGGAAAGTTATTACTAAATAGCTTTTATTTTGCAGATCAAATTTGGCTTTTGTTATGATTCTTAATATTGATAATTTATCCACATCCTATTAGCTCCCTTTCACGTATAAAATTTGCATAACTCATTATTGAATCAAATCAAATAAAAGTTGAACTCCGTTATGTTATTGAAGAAAGTTTTAATAAAAACTAAACTTAACTTCAACTGCAAAATAAATACAGATGTTTTTAACTAATAATTGTTACATTTTTGAAAACATTAATATTTTTCCACAAGATTAAAAATATTTGAAAAAGATTTTGAAATTCAATGATTTAATAAAAATTCAATTTTCAAAATGTAAATCTAAACATGCTGTAAACGGTGACATTTCGTAATTCTTATAACTCAGATTCTGGAAGAACTATTTTTAGAAGGAATCTCAATAATGAAACCGCTATTGAATCAACGATTTAATTTTCTTTTCAATGATCAAATCCATATTTTTCTAACCCACGAATTTAAACTGTCTAATTCATTCGGAATAAAATACACTCCTCATTTTGAACATGGTCGAAAATAACACCCCCGAAGATTAAATCTTAAAGGAACTTATCTCTTCCAGCCGCCACTGAAGGTCATTAACAAAATTGATACCGTTCACTGATTTTGAATGATTCCGCGGCATTCAAGAAGCAGCATCCTCTCGCCTCCAACTTTTATCGCTGCCTTTTATCTGCGCCTTCAAATGCCATTTCCTTCCCTTTTTCCTCTTCCACCATTCCATCTCGGGAGCTATTATTCCACGCTAATGCCATCTCGTACCTTCAGACGTGAAGCATAAAACACGTGATCCGGGCGGAAGGAAATAGTGCCCAGAACATCTGGCCCCTTCTGATCCTAACATAACCATCACATGTTGGATGCCAATAACTCAGATAGGGGCATTTACCCGTTTCGGGCAGGCACATAGTAAGATGGATACATCTGGGCAGCCCTCTTTTCTTCTTAATACCTTGCCATTGTCTAGGGTGTGAGTTACTGATCCAATCTAAAACATTAAGGGCGGTATAAATAACAGTTTATTAACCATATTTTGCGGGTAGGCAATCGCCATTGTCAGTGAATAGGCAGCCGGAACAGGCTTCGACAAAAGGGGTATTATGTATCCTTCCGCGCAACCAAAGAAACACCATATAAAAGGACATCCTCGCAAGCTATATATCCATTGCTTGTCAAGCGTTTTCCCAAAGCTTGTGATGGGGGAGTATCAGTAAATCAATGATTTGTTGCAAGATTTTTAGAAGCACTTCTTTACCCCCCCCTGTAGGCGTATTATCTTTTCAAAAAAAAAATTTCTCTCTTAAAGTTCTGCTGCGTTTATTTCTTGGCAACATTTTAGTGTCGTTTGGTGCTTTTTAAAAAGAATGGTTTTGTCATAACTGCTTCCGAAATACTTTTAACCGCTTTCGGGAAAATTTGACGTTGAAGTATGACATGGCACAGTGAGGGGGTCTCTGGCCTCGTGTGTGTGGTGGTAATCGGTGGTTTTGGAAGGGTGGAAAATATAAAGTTTCTATTGGTCTTTCGGGATTTATGTGAAAAATTCGTGAGAAAGCATAAATTAGAAGTTATTACCACATGAAGGGAGAAAATTAATAACCCTATCAATAACGGTTGGAGAGGTCTAATAGGTTCGAAGGTGAACTCGTGGATGTTAATTTTTAAATATAACCAAATTGCATTGGTTTTCAAAGTATAAAATTAAAAACTTTTATTTTCTAAGTCTGGAGAAACTGAAACTTTTCAATCAATGTTTATCTTTGTAAAAACAAAAGTTTTCAATAAGTTGAAATCTTTAATAATCAACTCTTAATTGAATTTAATAAGCAATGACGTATACATTCATCAATAACTAAAATAGGCAGTTTTGAAATAAATATATATTCGTTTTTCATAAAAACAACTCCATAATAATAAATTGCTAATATGTATCATATATATCAGATTAAGATAATTATTATTATATAAGTTAATATTTATTTTTTATCATGTATTATTTATATAATATCGGGAAATTCTATTTATGAAACAAACATAACAAAAATGAAGATTTTGTTTTTTAAGTTCTTGCAATGATGCTGTACTTCGGTTAAATATGTTATTTTGGAATCTTCCACTTAAATATAAAAAACGTATACTCAGTGATAGATGTTAAATATTTTATATTAAAGTCACTGTAAAATACACAAAACATCTACAAATCTTACATTTAAAATATCTTTAATTATTGAGACACCAAATCTCATTGACAGTTTTCATTAATATTACTGCCATTTTTTATATACTTAATATTGAAAGCCATACTTTCTAGCATTCACTATTTTATGGAGCTAATCATAGTCATGTTAAACTAAAAAGAAAATAGATTTTTTTAAAACTTTAATTTATGTAAATGGTATATTCTATATTTATGTTCGACAAAGACCTTTAAATCTTTTCTATTATTTCTCGCTATTCAAAAATGCATTTATATTTTCATCATAAAACATATAATCATGAAAAGAAGCTTGTCCAATACAGCACAAAATTGTTTTTTATTCATTGTTATGCATTTATTTTCTGATATGTGTGAAATAAAAGATTACGAAAACATCCGCAGACAAAGACACAGTGAAAGAGCACGCAAACATTTTGCTGTAACAACAAATTATTCTTTCTATTTTCCATGCTATTCTCAAATGGAATTATAAACAAAATTCCGATCCACGGCGCACCTACTTGAAGATGAGGCCGTGGAATTCGGAAATAAAATTAAAAACGCGGTCTTCAACAAATTCTATTATTGTCGTATAGCTGCGTCTAAATTCAAATTTGCAGCAACGAGGCATTGGCAAACATGAGGAAGTTAAACCCCAAGGGCATAGCGGAATCTTTAGGGAATTACAAAGACGTGTGACGTCACCAC
Organism: Caerostris extrusa; assembly: GCA_021605095.1. Classification (NCBI taxonomy): domain Eukaryota; kingdom Metazoa; phylum Arthropoda; class Arachnida; order Araneae; family Araneidae; genus Caerostris; species Caerostris extrusa. The sequence continues at coordinate 31,621 of BPLR01007098.1, read as the reverse complement.
AGTGATGACGTCACAGAGTGCTAGGAACCAGCCTCCTTTTGCATATCATTCCAAATTCAGTACTAGGAGTTTCCCCTGACACCAACAGATATAGGAAGGTATTTGCGTTGAGTAATTAAATATTCATGGGTTTCTTCGACTGTTTGTGATAGAAACTGAATGAATTTCTAATAAATTCCTGTAGAAAACTTAGGTTTATTCCCTCGTTCTCTTTTTTTCTTACTGTTTTTCTTTCTCGTCTTAACCGAAGAATGATTTTTTAATCAAATGCTTCAAATACCAGAAGGCAAACTGCATTTTCTTAAGGTAGGGAGTATGTTAACTATTCTTTTAATTTTGTATAATGGTTGATGTTGCACAGAAATGTTGATATTGATATACAATGGAAGTGATGGGTTTCTACGACTGTGTGTTTCAGAAATTAAATGATTTTATGATATAATTATTGTACGAAATTTAAGCTGATTTGTTCTTCCGCTTTCCTTTTCTGTTCTTTTTTCTCATAAAAAAAATATTCTTTTTAACGAGTCTTTCAAATATCTGAAATTAATTGAAATTTTATATGAACAGAAGTGTGTAACACATTTCTGGTAAAATCCATATAGGATGATTAAATCGGTTTTTTTTTTTTTAAATTTTAAGCAAACAATTCAAGCACAAGCAGAGGATTAAAATTTTCTTTGAGATTGAAAATGCGTTAGCTTTTCTTTTTGTATATTTTATGCATCGGTTTTTCCATTGCATTAATTATAAAAATAATTAATGAAAAGAACTTTTAAATAATTAAACTAACTCTAAGTTAATTTGTAAAATTTTATGATGCAATTCGCTATTTCATACAGTTGGTGCTACAATACGTAAAAACAAACTTAATGATTTTAAAAGCATTCAATTTCTGAAAGATATTTTACTCACATTTTAATAATTCTTTTTAAATTTAGCAAATCATATAACATGAATAGCTCTCCAGTATGGTAGTTGTAGTTATTAGCAAATCAGTCAAAAAATGCTTTTTGTCTTCACAGTCAATGTACAAATATTCAAATTAAAATATCATAAGATTTATGTTATTAAAACTATCAATTGGTATATTTTATATTCTTCTGGATTTTAACTCAAAACATTAAAAGAGAACCTGTAACTTAACTATTAAAATAAAATACAAACATTAAAATGGTGCTTTTAAAGTTTACTTTAGTGATTGATCTTAAAACACAGTAAAAATTTCATAATTTCACTTCTGCGATTTTATGATGAATACTGATATATGAACGAATTAACAATTTAAATTGTTCTTATACGAAAGAAAAAAAGAAAAGAAATTCATAATTAAATCTTAGGACTTTATGTATATTTTATAAAAAAATGTGGAAATTAGAAATATTTCAAATTTATATTTATATCACTCATAAGTGAAAAAAGCATAATTTCAAGCACTATATGGAGTCATCTCAATGTCTTCAAAATTCCTAGTAAGCAAATGAGTTCCTTATCCCTTTTTTATTTAAATTATGCTCTATTTTCTATAAAAAATAACATAAATTGTTTTAAATATATTACTAAACATTGTTGAGAATCCTTAAAATATATAAGTACAACCGTAACATTGAGTATTTTTATAATTATTAATTATAATAAATCACTTTTTGTGTTTTTATATTTAATAAATAATTATTTTCTGTGAATAAAGCAAATTTTCCTATACTTAAAAGTAGATTAAGTGATTTTTTCAGTAAATATTTTTATTGTATACCAACAATTTAGTAACTTATACTTTAAAAAATGGTTAAAAATACTTAAGGAAATTTGTATGAATATATTTAATGGGTTTTCTAGAGTATTGAATATATTTCCTAGAATAATCATATTAGCCAAAACATCAATTATAAGATTAATTTCCTTAAATCCTATATATTATTGTAAGAACAATTTTGTTATCTATTCCTTATTTAGATTGTTCTTTTATAAAAGTAAGCATGATAAATTATATGTTTTCTTATTAATTATGAAATAAATAAAACTATTTTATTATTTGATTGCAATAAATTTGAAACAGGAGCCATATATATATATATAATATATATCCATATATATATATCCATATCCATAGCCATATAGCCATATATATATATCCATATATATAAATCAAGGAAGTTGACATAACATCACACATAAAATTCTCATTTAATACACACACACACACACACACACTCACACACACACACACTCACTCACACACACAAGAAGAAAATACACACATACGTATATATATATATATATATATATACGTATGTGTGTGTGTGTGGGAGTATTAAATGAGAATTTTATGTGTGATTAACTTCCTTGATTTATTAAGAATTCAATATATTGCACAATCATAAAAATATTTACACTATTGTTTAATATTAGAAGGGTTCTCACTTTTGATTAGATATCTCCAGACTACTGAGGAAATTTTAATGACAGTAAATATGAAAAAAGGATGATATGATGTAAAAATAATAATCTCACAACAATTATAATATCATACATAAACATAATAAATATGGCACGCATACATAATCGTTCAGCACATACGATTCTGCAAGATAGCTTACAATATCGAACATAAAAATGTGTTAATAAATGTAATCTCCTTTTTTCAGTTATAAAACTTACAACCAGAATTTCTTCTGGAAATCAAGCAGTTGTAAGATCTTAGGAAATTGGTTCTACTCCCCCAGTAATGTATCTTTTCAGGTCCTGAATGTTTTAGGAAGCATGTTGCAATAGTAGAGTCACATAAATTCTGCATAGAACACAAGTTTGGAGATCTGGCTGCCTATTCATTCAATGATTAACCTAAATTTATAGAAATTTGTCGTTCAGTTGAACCCGCATTGTCCATTGAAATGAAATCAAATTCAACTGAATCCCTTAAAAGACGAACATAGAACTCCAAGACCTCTTCTTATATTTCAATGCAATCACAGAACCTCTGACAAGACATATTCACCCATCAATATGATGTTTTCCCGGATCAACAAACTTTGTCCTACTATCAATAAGGATGTCTTTTTTCAAAAGTTAAAGGATAAGAATGGGTGGCTAGCTGTTTCCAGATGAAAATAATTGGTTAGGGCTGAACCGAGATTCATCAGTGAATGAAATCATTTCCCAATCCTCGCTGGTTTAATGCCGATGTTCCTATCGAATTAAAATATGTTCGTAAACGACAGCAAGACACAAACAACAAGTCAATTGCAAACAAATTTCCTTGTGTACACTTCCGAAAACAATAACTCTTTTCATCTCTTATATCTGTGGTTAAATGAAAATCACCAAAGAGCTAAAAGCTATTGAACTCCTGTATACCATATTGTAATGTTCAAATGTCGATCTGCATTTTCCGTCGTGGTTCTTGGATGACTTTGGTAGGGCTTTCTTTTACATTTTTACGTGTCTGATACGATGCTGATGGTCATATATTTCAGTCTCTAGCAGTTTACCTTTGAGACTGTCCATCTTCCAATCTCAATACAATTGACTACCTCATTCATCATCTAACTTTTTGGTGGAAACCCATTTTAATAGTTTATTTTGAACTTCATTGAGTATTTCATAAAAATGCTATGAAACTCGTCGATTTGGTGAAATGAAAGAAAAGTGGAAATTGCCACATGTCATTGCCAACTTGTTTCTCTATATGCACCAGCAACGCATCACATATACGCTTTGTATTCGATATTATACATTTTTATCTTTGTTAGAGGCATTAGTCTTAACTTTATTTAATCCCAAAGAACACTGAAAATATGCAACTTCTCTTAATTTTATACACCAATGTAGTTAATTTTTTTTATTTATCCGTTCGTTTTTTTATAATATTTAAAACCGAAAACGTTCGTTAATAAACATATGCTGAACTAAATAAACTTCCACATTTTAAAACTTAATCTAGCAATTATTATATATTTTTATCAAAGAGATGCTTTGATAAAAATTTAAAAATAGAGCTGGTTTTGACAAATCTCATAAAATATGCTATGAATTTTCCGACTATACGCTCTTGTTTTTATGGTTATTATCGAAATAAGCCACGAAATTTGAGACATTTGTGCTAAGGTGTGAAGGAAATTATAAAAATAAAGTTTATAGTAAAATGAAATCTAGAACATTGTTGGTAAAATTATTATTTTATCAGCAGATAAAGAGAATAATTGTTATTCTTATCTCAATTACATTTGAAAACATTGATTACATTTGATTTTTACTTTTTAACTATACTGGAACCATGTACCCGGACGGTATTCCGAGATTAATCTTTTAATAAAATCAGTAATGTCTTATTTATCCTAAAGCAAAAGTCGCATACTACGAACAGACCACTAGAAAGTCAGCAGTGTACCCTTTGTCTATAAGATCCTTCCTTGCTTTAGTCCTTGTCCATTCCGTTTAGTTTTTTAGTCCTTGTTTTTAAACCGTCCTTGTTTTAGATTTCTACTGAATGATTGTTATTGAAATAATCTTTTGTATAGCAAAACTTTTATAAAAATTTACAAAACAGTAAATTTTAACTGAATGTTTAACCCGTGATCAGAGAAGACAAGTAAATTAGAATTTACCACTAAACTAAAGTTAAGAAAAACAAATTCCGAAGAAGACAAATGGCCCTTCTTTTTATTTCTTCTTTAAGAAGAAGGTTAACACTAGTTCTTTCTCAGTCGATTTTAATTCTTCCCCTGCGACTTAGAGGACGTACCAAAGTGGTTCTAAAGGTGGAGGAATAAAATGAAATTTTCGCCTGAGCTACGTCGTAAAAACGGTGTCAACGGTCCAATAAACGATCCGCTGTTCCCAATTCCGAACCAGGCAGGATAAAGCAAGTTCTTCTGCCACTCTCTCAATGTACTGCCGTTATATAATCTGCACAGAATTCCTCTCCCAGTGAAAAGAAAAAGAAGAAAACAAAAACAAAAATATATATCCAATGACAGTGATAATAATAGCATATAACTACCTTCTGAATTTCGCCAGAGATGTCTTCCGGAATTATGAACAGAAGAAATTAATGTCATGAAATATGATGGCGATGACAATTGCTTCTGGGCTTTGGGAGGAGGAATTTCAACCTCGAGGTACCGCTTTTTTTCTGCTGCTATCAAAATAAATTTTATTCGCGTAAGTGTCAACAAAGGAAATAATCGCATCTCGCTTGCCACTTTTATGTCTTTTAGGTATCGCCGTGGAGGAAGACGTATGAAGGTTACGATGCAATGGCAGAACTGGGTTTTATGGATGGATATTCAATATTCAATGCAGGGAATATAATATTACTAAAATAAACAACATAATTTTTCTTTCTTAGATCTTTTAAAGTTAGTGTGACAATTCAAATTGTAATCCAAGCTATAGTAAACAAATATAAATATTTTAAATATCCACCTTAAATGACTAATCTACGCATATTATCCGTTAACATTAATTGGGGGCCTGATGGCTGAGTGCCTAGAGCTCTGGCGGTCGGTACCACAGGTATCGGATTCGAATACCAGCGGTGATATGGATGTTTGTAGTGGTTCGGAATCCACTTTAAGCTTTAGGTTCCGGTCTCATACGACAGTAGAGTGTCATAGAGCCCAATCAGACTTTTTTCACCCACATCATTCCCAAACTGTAAAGGGGCATCTCAACTCTAGGCACAGAGATGTGGTGTAGCAGTAGCAGTGGTGGTGGTAACGTTAATTGGTAAACCTGAGTCTCATCTTCATATGTTATATATGTATGCGTTCCATGTGAAGAGAACTACAAATGAATAATTAAGAATCTCTAACTAAACATTATTATAAAAATTTGGACCAGCATTAATTTTTATGTAATTTATCTTTCTGTAAAATTTAAATAAAGAGCATACTAGAAAATTTTATTTTAAACCTTTCTCAATAAGATATTTAAATAAATTCAATCAGGAAAATTAACACCCTAAATATTTGATCTATAAAAGTGACTGTAAATTACATATGTTTTACATATTTGTTCTTGTTATATGGGGTTTTTACAAGCTGTGTATTTTTTATTAAGAATGTATCATTTATTTTAAATTACTTATGTAATTCAGTATTAGACATACTTGAATATACGTGCTATAAATAAAGAAAACCATGGACTAGTAGTTAATGTTTCTTTTTGCTTCATACTCAGTATATTTTTTATTCACATAAAACTGTTAATTGAAATTTTTATATTGAAAGATGTTTCAAATCTAACATTATTTTTTTTTCAAATTCTTTAATCATAAGTTTTTGTAACGTACTTATATTTATCATTTGATGAAAATTAATATTAAAATCCAACAATTTTCCCCCGCTTCCAACGTAATATTCTTTACTTTTTCATTGATTCTAAGTTTGCGTGATAAGCACATAACATTTAATTCTTTCATCACTAACTGCCTAATATGAATAAAAATTCCAAAATTTCGCAATATCTCTGGTATGTGTTTGTGATAATACAGTTTTTTTTAAACATACATTGATAAAAGTTCATCTAACATGAAATTTGTCTTGAAGAATATACCTATAAGTAATTTTAATAGTTACAGCTGTTTTTTAATAGTTTTTTAAAGATCCAGACAGAAAGTTTCGAATGTCTAGAAATGGTGCAAAACTATTAAAAACATAATATTTGTGAAGGGTTTGAATTTTTTCTCAATTATGATAAAATTCATATTATTGTTTATTGGAAAGGAAAATGTTGTCTAGTCGTCAATTTCTAAATTTCTGTAGAACCACAAATAAGTTTTCATATTTATTTGGCTTTAAATGCTGCAATCACTCTGTTTTCAAAATAAGCTATCATCAAGCTTTATTGTTCATTAGCTGAAACATTGATAGGAATCATATCTTTATTTTCAAGTATTACTTATAATTCAGTATTGTTAATTATTTTTATTTCCAATTATGAGATGAAAATGCAAAATTAAAAGTATGACGAAAATAAAAAATAGTACAAAAAATAATTTGATACAGGTGCAAATTAATATAATGCTATACACTAAGTGACAAAAGTCATAAGTAATATGCAAATTTTCAGAACATGAGAACAGGTTAAATGCAGTTGCAGAGCTTCATTTCCTGTTCAGTTATTCATTTTGACGTTATTTGAACGCGGAATGTTAGTTGGAGCTAGACGCATGGGTCATGCCATTTTGGAAATCGTTAGGGAATTCATCATTCCCAGATCCACTGTGTCAAGAGTGTGCCGAGAGTATGAAATTTCAGGCATAACATCCCACCATGGACAGCGCAAACCGCCTGCACTTAACGAAGACGACGTTATCGTAAATTCTAACAAACAAGCAACACTGCGTCAAATAACCGCAGAAATCAGTGTGGGACGTACAAGGGACTTGTCTCAGAACTGTGCGGAGAAATTTGGCTTTATATCACAAGAACGACATCGCTTGCAGCGACTACGTGAGCATATCGGTTGGTCCCTAGATGAATGGAAAACCATGGCCTGGTCCGATGAGTCACGATTTCAAAGAGCTGATGGTAGGGTAGTGTGGCGCAGACCCCACGAAGCTATGGACCCAAACTGTCAACAAGGCACTGTTCAGGTGGTGGCTCCGTTGGTGTGGGCTGTTTTTCATGGCATGGACTTGGTCCTCTGGTGCGAACCGAGACTGGAAATGCTTATGTTCAGCTACTTGGGATCACTTGCAGCCATTCATGGACTTCATGTACCCAAACAACGATGGATTTTTATGGATGACAATTATGTCATTTTAATTTTTGAAATTATAATAATTTTTAAATCCTGGAGAGGTCTGTTCGTGCCCAATTAAATATAAATAAATATTCCTGCAGAAGATTTCCAATTAAATATAAATAAATATATGACTTTTGTCAAATATAAATAAATATAATTAAATATAAATAAATATAATTTATATCACAAAGAATAATATGATTGGTCATAAATAAATATAAACAGTTAAATATAAATAAATATAATTTAAAATATAATTATCTTTTTTAAATATAATTTTCTATAATTATAACAGCCGCTTTATTAGGCTTTGCAGTAGACTTATTAAAAAATTAATAATTAAGTAAATTTTTATTTTCAAATAATTTAGTCAAACGATTGTCATAATTTGAATTTTAATAATTAAGGCAATTTTTGTAAAAAAAAACAAGTAATATAAAAAAAAAAAAAAATTTAAGTCAATTCCTACTTTTTTTCACTCTATTGCAGAAAGTCCTTTATAAATAATTTTCATACATTTTTTAAAGTTTATCTGGCGCCATCTATTGGTAGATATAGGCAACTTAAATCTAAAAAAAATTAAATTAATTCATTAAATTTAATTACTGAATTAATATTTGAAAAAAACTGTATTAACATTGTCTTCCACTACAAGTTCAAAAAAATGCATTTTAACTTGAGTGGATGAATAAAAAGTATTTTATGAACAATTGAAAATTTGAACAAGATATATATAGGGAGAGTGTGAGTTAATAGAAAGAATTGAATAAATCAAAGCAATTTTCGTAATTCAATTAGTTTTGTTTCATTAATTATCACAGTTAACAAATGTTGATTCTCAAGCTGAACTTTAAATATATTTTATGCAAGTATCATATATTAACAAATACGTTTTGTATTATACATAAAGTCATCGAATTCTAATAAATTAGACGAATTAATCTACCCCATTCTACCCATTCTACCCCCATCTAAGATGAATCAATGCCTTATTGAAAAAAAAGCTGTTTCCCAAAATCCATTTCTTTTCCAACCCCCTGCCAAATCCAAAGCGATCTCTTTCAATTCCCACAAAATCCTGCACCTCAACTTCTCAAGCACCATCCCCTCCCAGGCTTAAGTTCCACATTGGACTCGTTTAAAAACTAATAATTAAGTGAGTTTTTATTTTCAAATAATTTAATCAAACAATTAACACAATTTGATTTTCAAAGTTAACGTAATTCTTGTATAAAAAATTCATTTAAATAGTTCAATTAGTTTGATTCCTTTAAATTACACAGCTAGCAAACATTGGTTCTCAAGCTGAACTTTTAACAACTTTTATCCCAGTACAGACTCATTACATATCAAAAGAAATAAGTTTTGTATTATACATAAAGTCATCGAATTTTAATAAATTAGTCAAAATAATCTATCCCAATCATGATAAATCAGTGCACTATCGAAATAACTGCTGCCCTAAAATCCATTTCTTTTCCACCACTGCCAAATCCAAGTGATCACTTTCAATTCCCAGAAAATCCGGCACCCCAACTTCTCAAGCAAAAAACATTAAAAAAATAATTAAGTGAATTTTTTATTTTCAAATAATTTTGTCAATCAGTTAACATGATTTAATTTTATAAGTTAATGCAATTCTTGTATAAATAGTCAATTAAATAATTCAATTAGTTTGATTTCATTAAATAAAACAATTAACATACACAAACATGGATGTTCAAGCTGAACTCCATACAGGCTTTATGCAAGTACAGACTTATTGCATATCATAAAAACAAATACGCTTTGTATTGTACATCATAATGGGAATAAAAAATAAATTAGTGGTGAATTCTAATAAATTAGGCAAAATAATCTATCCCAATCATGATAAATCAATGCATTATCGAAGAAAAAAACTGCTACCCTAAAAACCATTTCTTTTTCCAACCCCTACCAAATCCAAGCGATCCTTTCCAATTCCCCACAAAATCCGGGCACCCCAACTTCTCGAGCACACCATCCTTTCCCCGAAGGACTTCGATTAAAAAGTCCTTCCCTTTGTGAAAATGGCTCAATGGCCTGTGCAGGCAACTCTGTAACTAACTCGGAAGCCAGCGTGAAAAGGAAGGTCTGGAAAGCAGGAAGCGACCTTCGCTAACAAGGGTTGAGCAGGAACAAAGTAGAGGCACATCAGAGAATGCGAATCCACGGCAACGGATCCACGTAATTATGGTAATGAGAGCCCCGTTGGAACAAATCGAAATCTGATATCTTCATCATATTTTTGTCCGGGAGACACGCAAATCGTTCCGCGGATAAAATGTAAACGTCTTGTTCTATTAAGGGGTGTCGCAGACATTCGGTTTCCTTCTTCTGTTCCAATCCCTCCCCTCCCTGCCTTCATCTACCATCCTGTCCAGATGATGTCCACACTCGGAAGTGTGCCCACGGAAAATGGAATTTTCATTGACGGGCGGTATGTTTTATCTGTCCCCATACCCCACTCTTACCATCCAGGATGGAATTTAGATTCCAGCAGACAGAGAAATAGGGTTGATATATAGTGTTTGTTTGGAAATAATGGGGAAGGAAAAGTTTGTCGCTACTTTATTGCAGACACTGCACACAAAAACTATATAGCATGGATTTGAAGATCTTATTAAAGTATAAAATTTAATATAAATTTCATAAAACGTTGAATTCTTCTAGAGAAATGTCTTCAGTTTTATGTTTTCTTCGATTAAGTTTCAATTAAAAGTTTCTTTTGGAATTCTTAAAGGATATACTTTTCTTTTAAGATTAAAATTCGTTAATTAAGGTTAATTATCGTTAAAATTAACGTCCACGTGAAAATTTGTTTAAAATATTTAATTTATATGTCTTAGTAAAAAATTGAAAATCATAAATTTTAACTTCAGGATGGTACACTTAATATTATACAATAGAAAAACAATTAAGTAAATTTGCATTTTGTAAATTTGCATAAAATATAATTTTTTTTATTAACCTATTTTTTATGTATTATATTTTTAGGCTGTAAATAACGTACTAACTATAATGATACATTCTTTGGAAAACTAGATTTTTTTATAAACAGATAATCAGTTTAGCAAAGATAATATTTATTTTTTGTTATTAAAATATAATTTTTTTTTTTAAAAATAATTTATTTTGTACTAAAAATTAGTTTGAATTTTTTAGTTTATAAATTATTGTTGCGGTTGGCCCTTTTAACAGAAAAAGAAATTAATAATATAATCATTGTTGAAAAGGATAAATTCTGTAAATAATAAAAAGAGATAGTTTCAACTGTGAAATGATATTAAAATAATTATGTTTGTCACTTATTATGTAGTACTTTAGATATAACATATTTTAATAAAAATTCGGATTATGTTCAACATTGTCTAAATATTATTTATTTTCATATTCATTCAAATAAACCTGGACGTTTTGCTAAATTAAACCTATTCAAATTATGAATTCAAAATGAATTTAACTTTGTTTTACAGAATACAGAAAAACGTCTTAGAAAATATTAATTAAAAAAAGACAAGATAATGAAAGAATTTTTCTTAAAATGCAGTTTGCTTTGACTAAGAATATAAGCATTACACAAAGAACAAAAGGGCCAGCGAATAATTTTTTAATATTTTTTTTTTTTCAAACTAAAAAGTCAAATTTTATTTATTCCAAAAAGATAAATTCATGAAAGAGAAAATAATTGCATAAAAGAAAGCAAATTGTTTTCGTCGTATATTTTTACTTCAAATATTCAACCACATTTTAAGAAAAAAACTAAATCTTTTGTTCTTGTAAGAAAATAACAAAAGCTTGTTTTACGTGTATTATGAAAAACTAATCGAAATTTAAATACAACAGGTTTCGTTTACAATCAGTCATTATCCTTCTTTTTTCTCCATTTAGAAATGAATCTGATTAATTTATTTTTATTTCAGTTAACGAAGCTATAAATAATAGATTCAAAGAAGCTGAATGAGTTGGTAAACATCTTCAGATTATTATTTGATAATTATTCTTTTAGTTATTCTATTTAACAAACTTTAGTTAATTATTTGTTGTTTCTTAAATTGCAAACAAACTCATTAAAATTCTAAGTGAAATTATTTATAGTTTCTGTTTTGAAGGATAAAATATCAAATATATATATATATATCTCTTTTTGATGTTGTTACATATCCATTTATGTGAAAATTCAAAAACTCTTTTTTTCCCAAAAAGCAGACCAGGCACCACGGAGTAAGTGAATTTTTATTGATTGGGTGATTAAATATTCACAAACCTGTGCACAGGTGTTGAAATTTTTAAAAATTCTAGAATATAAGATCTGTCAATTGCCAACAATTACAAATTGAATGCTTAAATCAATAATTAGCAAAATCCTCCCTAGCGTAAATGCATTGTTATATACGTGAGAAGTGTGATCACGCATTCTAATAACATCCGGGATATATTTTATAAGATTACTCTATAGCAGGGGTCTCCAAACTACGGCCCGCCAGTCCGGCCCGCCAGTGTCAAATCCGGCCCGCGACAGCGAATAGTTTAGTGTTGCTGTAATAAGTTAGATAAAAAACACAGAATGATAATAAACCGGTTTTATTCATTTGCTGGGTAAAGTTGAATGACAAGCATATAATACGCGGAAAATTTAATTTAAGCATAACAACTGACAATAATTGAAATGAACTAGTGAACATCATCCCTCGGTTATCCTCGGTAGTTATGTTGGGGTAAAGAGTATCGCATATGTATGTATATATCGATGTTTGGAATGTATATATATCCTGAATCAAACATATGATTTTTATCCTGAAAATCCCTCATTAACGGAAAACTTAAATTAACGCGAATAAACGGCGGGTATCAACTTGTAAAAAAAAAAATATTAGTGAGATTTATGTAATTATATATACAATGGTAGAAAAATTAAAACGGTTTTGGCCCTTGGTACTTACGGGAATAAACAGTATGGCTCTAAGGCTGGAAAGTTTGGAGACCCCGCTCTATAGTAATTCTAAGTATACGTTATTTTTGTTGTGCCAAATCTGACTAAATATCCGGTGCAATTCATATTTCATTCACTAAAGATATGTTGAACTTATTCACAAACATTTAATTAACAAATATTTTTATAAATACAAATTAAAATGTTTTCTTGGCTTTATATTTTTGATTAAAATTTTATTACAAAGAAAAGTTTTTTTTTTTTTTTTTTCAATTCGAATGTACTTCCATTATAAATATTAAACTGGTGCAACAATTTCGCTGATCTTTCTTGTAAAGGAAACCCATTCGATATATTTTCATTGTTAATTAGAACTATGTGGAGAAAACTTCTAATAACTTCTTGAAGATCTAATAAAGATAATTTACTCACAAATTAGAAAACTGACAAAACTCCAATTAGGTAGTCTGACTATCCATAGTAGATGATCTGTTAAAACCTCTGCTAAATCTATTCGGTTTTTCGAAACATTTACTGTGGTAGCAGGTAACATTAACGACTTTCAACATAAATCTTTATTAAGTTGTTTTAAACAATTGTGTGTAATTTAATTACGAATGGAGATTTTAAAAATATAATATGAAACCATTTACAAAGTATATGTATCAATATGCATTAGTCTCCTTTTCAATAATATTTTAATTTTACACTTTAACGTTATCCTTAACAGCTAAAACGAATACAGTTTCGTTTTTTGTGCTTTTTATCTATTTAGAAGATGTCATTTATTTAATGCAGCAGAATTACTGTTTAATAATTGAAGAGGTGAAGTATTGATTAATTTTAAAAATTATACCCAATTTGTGGAAATGTGTGTTAATTTGGAACATTTCTAATGTAGTAAAAATAAACAAAATTTTGTTGTAATATAATGTAAATTTTGTTTTGTTACAACGTAACTTTATATAAACGTATTATATTACATATGTTTCCTTTACTTTTCTATTTCATGAATACTTGTCAGTAAAATTTACTGTTGTTGCAAGCACACTGTTCAAATTTTGTTTATTATATAAATTGTATATTTATTTTTAGAAATTAAAAATAAAAATTGGAAGCACCACTGTAAAAAGTGGTTATTTTTAATTATTATATTTAAATATGTACACAATTAATGAAATTATGTAACATTCTACATCATATAATCATTCACCCGTCAATTACTAGCAATTACAAATTGATTGTTTCAATTAATTATTAATTAAGGAAATCTTCAATGGAGGTGATGCATTATTTTATTCATATGCGTAAGAGCAATAAATATTTCTAATCTCATCCTGCATATATTTTGATATCAATCTTTGATATTTTTGTGTGCCTGAATTTGGCGGCTTACCGTGTTCAATTGGCGAATCGTATCTTAAATTTATCTGCCAAGAAGGGTATCAATAGAATTGAAGTAGTGAAGTGATATGCCAAAGTACAGAGATTGGCATTAATTTATTAGGAAACGGTCTCATGATAATGTGCAGTGTTAATGCAAACGGTTGCAAGATGTCATCAATATATTGTTGATCTGTTAGAGTTGTGTTCGACCGTCGTAAGTGATATATTGCCCCACCAGGATGCAATGGCCTCTATAAAACAAGGCTGATGACCTCTGACCCTGACATCTCAATAGTCGGATCAGATTGTCATGTGTTCGAAGACAAACGGGATACATAGCTAAGCACTATGCAATTTTCGTCTTCTGTAGTCCATGATAATTGGCTGTTACTGTTACTACTACTAATGCGCCACACCAAATCACTGTGCCTAATGCTGAGAAGTCTCTTTGCAATTGATGACGGTCAGCTATGAAAAAAAAGTCTCCAGGTGACTTTTCTGATGTTATGTGATTAAAGATAAATTATACGTGTTAAAAACCGCTGTGTGTGGCATTAAACATCACTCATGTGCCGTGAGACGGTGAAGATACCATGGGTGTTAAAGACACAGTAGTACGTTGTTTGATGCACGTTGCTGATATTGTCAGTATTATTGACTGTCTGCTAATATTACTACTACTCATATATCAAACAACATTTACTCTATCTAAAGCTGAAATGCCTCTTTGTAGTCAAGGACGATTTATTGCGACAAGAATCCAGATTACTCTTTAGATGTTATATGGTTAAAAATAAACAAGTAGACATCTTAAAAACCGTTATGGCTGTGACTCACAGTCAAGTGATTTGAAAGAATGAGAGAAACCACGGTTGATGCGAAAACATTGTAGCACTCATCGGCTTATCGTTTGATGTTTGTCAGCAATAATGATTGGCTGCTACTATTACTTTTACTAATATATCACGCCACATAAGTGTGGGGTGTTTATGTGGTTAAAAATAGACGTCTTAAAAACCGCTATGAGTCTGACTCACCAAAACCAAGTGTCATGAGATAATATTAGAAGTACGAAATTCATTGTAGCATTTTGAATAGCAGACAATGATATTTGAGAATAATTCAATGATGTCGCTCAACCACTCAATCTTGCTTTGCATTAGATCAACTTGGTATTCCATTGCATCGATTAGCCATTGCTCCTAGAAACTTTGAGCAATATTTGTACAGAAGAATTGATTTAAGATTGCTCGGTATGAACGAATAACTTCATACATACTGATTCTATGACTGCGTTTAAAGTCGTAGAATTAGCTAAAGAATCTTCAGCAACATTGCAATCGTTTTATAGATTGAGTTTCTTTGTAATGTAACTGCGAGAACAAAATGTTCAGAAGAAGACAAATGCTCACTAAGAGAATATCTTCATGTTTTCTCCAAAGAGAACACTCATTGACAAAAGTTTAATCACTTGCATACTAAGTATAAAGGTATTTGCATTCAAGTTTTCTGGATTATCATTTTTTTTTTTTTTGGAATTATATAGTTAATTTTTTCGTTGTAAAGGTTTTATAAAAAAAAAAGGTCCCTAATTCATTAAATTCTCATTATATAAAAGAAAAAAATGAAAAGAAAATATTACGGAGAAAATTTTTCAATAACTAATTCTTCAATTTTTTAACAATAGATATTTTTTTCTCATGTATTGGGTTAACTGAAATAAAACGAAATGTTTCTTGCTGGATAACAAAATTCAAAATGACAAAGTTTTGCAATATATATCTCTTTGATCAAAAATATATGAAATTCCTGAAATAGGATATCAAGAGGAATACTATCAAGAGGAATTATAGAAAGTATATAGAGGAATTATACTTTCAAACAAACATTTGACTACAAAACCAAACAATTATCTATAGTATATGCTACAGAATATTGACCCAATTCTTTAGTAGGAAGGGATTTGATGGTAAAAAAAGTCATGAACTCAATGTTAAGTTCATTTTGAAAAGAAAACATATAATATTTTAGGTAACTTGAAAATATATTTTCTGGAAAGCTTCATAAATAAATTTTATTTTTTTAATTAATTTTTTTTACTTTGCAACATTAAATATTAAAAAATGCCAATACCGAGATTTTCCTTCATCAATTTTTGTAAGAACAAAATTATTGGAAAAATTGTTTTGAAATTAATAATTTTAAATTGAACAACAAATATACTTGATGCAAAGTGAACAAAGCACATGGTCATTATAGGTAAATTTTTATTTGTTTCCATCAAACTTTTTTTAGAAATATTTTCAATATTTATTAGTAGAGTCTATTTTATTTTGTAGTTAAAAAAAAAAAAAGAGAAAACCCTATTAAAATCAAAATTCTTGTGCGTGCGTGTGTTAAATACTAGTACGAAAAATGTTTTTACTCTTGAAAGTAAATGTAAATTTGAATTGCAATTTTTAAAATTGTGAGATTATCGCGTAGTGCATAATTTTAGAAGATTCTAGACTATTTTTTGTTGTCGACATAGAGAGTAAATTATGAATAATTCCTGCACCTGACTTTTTAAATGGAAAATTGCTATTAATTAATTGTTATTGTAATTGTCGAAATAGAAATTTTATAATATTTATTCTATGATTATGATGCTGAATGGTTTTATAGATCTACTTCAAATAATACAGTTCTTCCAAAAGAATACTCATTTTCAGTTCTTCCTTAAGAATACTCATATGTTATTTCATAAAAAACTCAATATGAAATACAAAATCAGCTATATATCTTAACACTGAATTTGAGGGATGTAGGCACTTCCATAGGTCCTTGGAAAAAATAATTTCATCATAACAAATTAGTTATTCCGATTTGACTGGATCTTGCAACTATTTAAGTTAATTTCATTTTTTCCATTTGGCATTCTAATAAATCACACTATTCCAAATTAGAATGAAATTTTCCGAAAGCCAATTAATTCCTTCGGCATCATATTATCAATAGAGTATTAAAAAATCATAAGTATGAACTTTCTCCTAAAATGTTCTTTTTTTTTCAACAATAAAAATCCATGCAGTTTTTCACAGCTTTCCACTCTACAAACATGATATTTACATGTAGATAAAGTATTTAATCACGATTAAACCTGCACAAAATCCTTAAAATTTCATTCCATCTAATCCATAAACCTCTACAAATGCGAATGAATGTTAGTTAGAAAAAGTAAGTTACCATCAACAAGTTTCGTAGAGCCATTGATAATATACAAGCTGGCACATTCAAAATTACAAGATTACAAAATATAGGATCGCACTCAGGCGTATATACAATGTCAACAAGTACTGGATCAACACCAATCCTATACAATATCCTCTAAACTATCCAAAAATTTTTCACGTATAAATTACTCTGTATTGCTTGCAAAGTTCTCTGCTTCAGGGATTCGCTACATTTTCAACACGCATTCATGTCAGACACCTAACAACGCTCTATATTCTATGGGAAGCTCCTTTTTGCATGCATTTTAGCTGCAAGAGTGAAGGGGGTGGGGTGGGGGTAGGTTTGCGCTTGTAGAGTGTTCTAATCTATGCACTCCTGACTGTGTGTGGAATATCTATTCACAGTGTTCGATGCCTTGCCTGGGGTAGGCGCAAATTACCGAATCGTCTGCCGTCTCTGTATACATAAGCCTATTGGATTAGAAAGGCGTCTAGGGTTGAGATGGAAGAACTCGTAATCAACGTTCTCTCCGGGCTATTGTTAGGGATGGAGTAGGGAGCAATGGAAAATCGAAAACAAGAAAAGTGCGACGATAAATTAAGTCAGAGCGACAGGGGTTTATGTCATGGCAAGACCTGAAATAAGGTAATCTGGTAGTCTGCCATATTGCTTGGTAGTTATGAATTTTGGTTTTATTCAGGAATACCAATATGTATGTGGACATTTTTTTTCATATAAAAATATATATTCACATTCAGGGCATATTCACATGAGGATATTATTTTTCATATATTTTTATTATTCATATTCCAAACAAAAATTATTTTTTTCATGGAAAATCATTATCATAAAATGACAATTTTAACTTTGGCTTATACGACTTGTTTTTACTATTATATATATTATATCGAATAAATGTATATGTATTGTTTCATATTTGATCAAAATTATATTGATTTATGATTGTATGTAATTGAATTTATATTAATAATAGACGACAGGTAAAATTAATGTACATTGTCTAATGCTCTCTGTTTTGATCGAAAGTAATGTCTAAAAATGTGCTTAAAAACTTACTATATCAATCAAAATATATGAATATGGATTTGGTGGTTAACGTGCGTACATTTTTTCAAATATTCAAAATATAATACTGAAAATTACTTGAGCAAAATTGTGCTTTTACAAACAAATTCTGACACGCACAAAAAATGTCATATTTTCCCATTCTAATTAACGTTGTAAGTTTTCATGAAGTTAAGTTTTCAGTTATTGTAGCTAAAAAAAGTAATTAAAATGTGTTAGAGAACTATTTAATACAAAATCAACACAATTAAAATGTCGTTAAATGTTAGCATATTTTATTCTAAATAATATTACTTTATAAATATTGCAAAGCAAGATTATACAGGTTAGTACACAAATAAACGGAACTCATAATGTTGTCCCCACAAAAATTTGTAAATTAATTTTCTTTATATTAGTGAAAAAAATGTTTAAATTTATTCTGTGTTTAAATTCTAGATTTTAAATTTCAAAAATTTTCTAGATTTTAAATTTTGAAAAATTATGTTCTGGTTGTATGAAAATTTTCTATTCACGATTTGTCAAGAATATTGAATTACCAAATGTTGAATTTTGTTGTTGTTGTTGTTTATTGTTTTGTAATTTTTCATGGATCGCTTAAATACTATCAATGTAAATAAACAAAGCGTAACATCAAATACAAAATTTTTTTTTATCTTCGCTTTAAACAAGATCGACCCTGATGAATTTCACTTTAAAAAAATTTGTCCCTAATAATTTTTTAATTTGAATAACGAATTCATCTTTCCATAGAAAACAGAGTGCGTTTCAAAATATTGAATAATTCAGTTAAGGCTTCAACATATTAATTATTTATATGATATAATTTCATAAAAAAGAAACATCAAATACAGAATTTGTTGTTTTGTTCTTCATAGTAAACTATTCGTCCCATATCATTTTTACATATCATCCCATCCCATATTTAACATATCAGTCAAAAACATTCAATAATATATTCAAAGTTTCAGTTACTTATATGATAAAATTTACTGTGAAAATGATGGTTCATGTGGAACAGTATGTAATAAATAATTGAAAATATTTCATTCGTAATTTATCATGGACTTTAAATAACCAAATAGTTAAACAGGTTTTGCTTATTACTTTTCTAAATTTTTTTGGGGGTCACTTATGTGATGTCAATATAAAATAAATAAAACGTAGCATTTAAAAAAATTAATATAGATATTTTTTTTACTTTAAAAATTCATCCTGTCAAGATTAAAAGGAAACATCGCAGTTATCAGAAACAGTGAATGATATATCAAATCGTCGATTTGATAATTCCGCGATAAAATTTTGCGACATGTTTTCGTTAAGTAGTTAGGATTTATTTATTATAGCAATTAAGTAGCCATGATAAATTAGATAAACTATAAACAACAAAATCCAGCATTCAGTGTTTGCTAAATTTAATCTTCACTTTAAATTGTGAATAGAAAATTTCCGTTTGAAATTGCCATTTTGCATTGAATTTTCAAACATATCATTTTTATAGCCTCATTATAAATCTTGATCTCATTCAAATAATTATATATATATGCATATATATATTTATCCTCGAGAATTAATATAAATTATGACTTTAAGCCCATTTAGTTAAATGAACACATTTTGTGACATATGATGATTTTTCTGCAAACACTTCTTTGAATATAAAGATAAAAATAATATTTTTAGATAAATTTGGAATTTAATCTGTCTTATATTCGAAAATATTTTTAATTTATAAAAATATTACATGTTGATTTATCCCAACTATTTCTAAAACTACATGACATGTAATGGGTGGCAATTAATTATTCAATAATTAATTATAATTTTTTTGAATTCATTATTTTTAATCAAAACTTTTTAATGTATTAAACAATTTGTAATTAAATTATTTTACTTTTGTTTAGATTCCTTAAAAGCAATAGGATTTTAAATCAAAATTTTTTACACTTCAAATTTAGGCTATTTTTTAAAAAAATTTCTTTGTTTCTTAAATATATGTTAATGCCTGCAGATTTAAATCTTTTTTTAAATATGAATTGAATTAGTTAGTTATTTAGAATTATCATCTCAGAAAACTGTTTTAGTGTACCAGGCTATGTTACAAATGATAAAACTCTCCCCCAAAAAGTGACGTAATTAAATTCCTTAACATTTCTTGAAATTTTTCAACGTGTTAATGTGTACCTAATAATTTTCATAATTTTAAATATCACGATATAGGAATTAATTTCCTTCACAAAATCCCTTACAATTGTTGACAGTTTTCTAAACTAATATACTTATACTTTCAAAAACCAGACATTTAAAAAGAGACTGCGACAAAATCTTTTAGTTGATAATGACATTATTTTTCAGTAGACAATCTTTGAAACAAACCTTTTTTTTTAAATGAACTCAAAACCTATGTTCCATTTTTGTAATTCAACATAAAAACACAAGAATTAACTTTCAAAATGGAAGCACATAATCGTGTCTTTCCTCATAACACTTTTTTAAATAAAGAAAAAAAGAAGCAACAAAACAAAACAGACTCTAATTTTTACAGTTTCTCGTAATAATTTTTTTGCAATTCCAATGTCCTCTTCAAATGGTATGAAGCAACATCCCATCCTAAAATGAGTGCCATGTTTTGCCATGAAAACAATTTCCGCGTAATCCTCTTACTACAGAACTGAAACGCTTCACACAGCAACGCTCATAACTAAAGGGATACGCCACTTTGCCATTTGCTGGGCCAAAGCTCCAGTCTTACTACACTATTAAGAGCGGCAAGCGACTTTCATATCATAAAAACGGGAATCTTTCGCTATCATCAGTGAAATGCTGCAGGGTATTAATTATATTTTCCTCATATTGGGTATTTCCTACTATATCGTTGTAGTTTTATGTTCTAAATATCCCTGGATGTTCTTTATTTTTTGGTGGCGCGTTCTTCTGAAAATGGATTTCAGCTTATGCTGTGCGCTCATTAAAATTTTTCTGCCTGCTACATTTTTCTGGCAGTTCTTATTACTTACAATGCATGTTTATTTTGTATTAGTTTTTTTTTTTAAAAAGAGTGATTTTTTATTAAGGGAAAAGTATTACTTCTAGTCTGTTATTTTATTCATATGATTGGTTTGTATTTGACATGCATATTAATGAATTCTTGGAAATTTTTTCAACCTTTAGATTTATATATTTATCTGCATAAGGTACTAATGAATTTCTTCAGAAAATATTAAGGGGGATTTGATTTATAACATGTTGTAAATAAAGTACAGTATATTTTATCAATAACCTGCTAAAAATATGTATAAAGCGAAATGTGGCTTTAACACTTCATTCAAGAGTTTTAATAAGTTATTTTAATGCGTTTTTCGTGAGCTAGTTGCAACTTTCTTGACAATGCCAGGGATGGCACAATAAATCTGTATGTCGAAATGTCCATCCCTTGGAATTTTAGAGAGTGCATTCAGTATTGCGGTGGAATAACAGGGTGCAGTGTAGCAGAAACTTCCAAATTCATCTTAGACAACACTGAATTCGTAAAATTTCTGCGAATGACATCCCGTCAAAGTTGTTATTATGTATTTATTCCGTTAAAATAAAATAAAAAAATAATTTATTTTCAAAGAAATAGATGGTTTTATTTATTGATAACTTATTGAGGAAGATAACATGTGTAATGTTTGTAAACTTAATTCTTAAATAATTTGGTTTTAAACAAAATTAAATCAATTATGAAGAAAGATTGATTTATATTAGTTTCATGACAGAATATTTATATTTTTCGGTTGTTATAATACATAATTTATGGCAAGACAGCCTGATATATATATGATTCTGGTTCTAGTTCAACATTAAAAAAATTTATTTTTTTAAATTTAATTTAAAATTTAATTGTTTTAATTTTAAAATTTAAAATTTAATTTAATTTTTAATTTAATTTAAAATTTAATTTAATTCTATAATTTAATTGAATTTTTTTCGCAACAGAAAAAAAAATTAAAGTTTTAATGTTGTATTTCTTCAGAAAGTTTCAAGTAACTATTAGAAAATTTTAACTTGACCATAAAACTCAACAATATTTTATATTTGAAGAAGCATTGTAAATTAAAATTTTTTATTGCAACTAAATTTAATAATTAATACGTTAAGTAATTGTTTTCAGAATGTGAGATGGTAGATTTATTATTGAAGATAAAGCTGCCTATTGCTAATGTTATAATAAACCTAATGATAATAATTCTAATTAGTGTATTTTAAGTAGATAAAACTTTTCCTGTACAGAATTTGGATGTAAAGGATAATACTGAAAATAAACATGCCATATTCATATCGAAAACTAACTGTTAGAAAAATTAAATAGAAAAATTTCATAAATTTCTGTTGAAACAATGCATTTCAATAACTTATTATAAATTTGATTCATTTTTAGCTCTTGAGTAATCCAAATCCCTTGTTCAGTAATGTATCTTGGGCATATATTTCACACAGCTGTTAGTGACGCATATTTTGTATTAAGTGCAAATATCGTCTCGCATATTAATTATACAACTGCTTATAATTAATACGCTAAGGGCTACACACAATATTAGGTTTACGGAACTTGCAATCAGTTTAATGTAATCTCAACTTACATTATTTTCCAGTCCAATAACCCGAGACAGACAACCATAAATTACTGCAACATTCCGTGTTTGTTCAATACATTTTAATCAACTAAACTCAGATTTTATTTTAAGTGGGTTATTTTAGCCTCAGTCTGCAACAACTTTTTAAATTGTGTTGCTAAAATAATAATTGTGAGGATTAATGTTCATCATTTTAAAATGTGCTTGAATGGATTCACAGAACAATTTGTTTTATTATTTTATTTTTTTACAATATAACCTTTTCTAATTAAACATTTTCTTTTAACACTTTATTTCAAATAATTTGTTCTTTTCACTTAAATTACGAAATAACAATTAAAACATTATATTTCCTTGTTGTTAATTAATTTTAACTATAATGTTGGGTTAAAATAGTTAAGAGTTATATTGTACCTGATAAATAAAATCATATTGTAAATACATTTTACTACTTCAAAATATTTTTTTAATTAGGATTTATAACTTATTTACGAATCTTATTAACTTATCACGCATTATATACAATAATTAGTAGCATTAAATAAAACTATTTGTATTTATATTAAAAGTAAAAATATATTGTATTAATTAATACTTTAATAGTATTAAATTAATAATTTTTAATAATTTAATTACTTCATAACTTATTTAAGATCTTATTAACTTATCACGAATTTTACCCAATAACTAGTAATATTAAAAAAAAAAAACTTTTTATATTTATATTAAAAATCAAAATATATCGTACTAATTCTTCCTTTAATAGTAATAAATCAATAATTTTTAATAATTTATTTAATTTATAACTTGTTGACGAATCTGAATCTATAACTTATTTACGAATCTTCTTAACATATCACGAATTTTACCCAATGAGTAGTATGAAATAAAACTATTTTTATTTGTATTAAAAGTCAAAATATATCGTACTAATTATTCCTTTAATTGTAATAAATCAATAATTTTTAATAATTTATTTATTTTATAACTTGTTGACGAATCTGAATCTATAACTTATTTACGAATCTTCTTAACATATCACGAATTTTACCCAATGAGTAGTATGAAATAAAACTATTTTTATTTGTATTAAAAGTCAAAATATATCGTACTAATTATTCCTTTAATTGTAATAAATCAATAATTTTTAATAATTTATTTAACTTATAACTTGTTGACGAATCTGAATCTATAACTTATTTACGAATCTTCTTAACATATCACGAATTTTACCCAATGATTAGTAGTATGAAATAAAACTATTTTTATTTGTATTAAAAGTCAAAATATATCGTACTAATTATTCCTTTAAAAGTAATAAATCAATAATTTTTAATAATTTATTTAATTTATAACTTGTTGACGAATCTGAATCTATAACTTATTTACGAATCTTCTTAACATATCACGGATTTGACCCAATGATTAGTAGTATGAAATAAAACTATTTTTATTTGTATTAAAAGTCAAAATATATTGTACTAATTATTCCTTTAATAGTAATAAATCAATAATTTTTAATAATTTATTTGATTTATAACTTGTTGACGAATCTGAATCTATAACTTATTTACGAATCTTCTTAACATATCACGAATTTTACCCAATGATTAGTAGTATGAAATAAAACTATTTTTATTTGTATTAAAAGTCAAAATATATTGCACTAATTATTCTTTTAATAGTAATAAATCAATAATTTTTAATAATTTATTTAATTTATAACTTGTTGACGAATCTGAATCTATAACTTATTTACGAATCTTCTTAACATATCACGAATTTTACCCAATGATTAGTAGTATGAAATAAAACTATCTTTATTTGTATTAAAAGTCAAAATATATTGTACTAATTATTCCTTTAATAGTAATAAATCAATAATTTTTAATAATTTATTTGATTTATAACTTGTTGACGAATCTGAATCTATAACTTATTTACGAATCTTCTTAACATATCACGAATTTTACCCAATGATTAGTAGTATGAAATAAAACTATTTTTATTTGTATTAAAAGTCAAAATATATTGTACTAATTATTCCTTTAATAGTAATAAATCAATAATTTTTAATAATTTATTTGATTTATAACTTGTTGACGAATCTGAATCTATAACTTATTTACGAATCTTCTTAACATATCACGAATTTTACCCAATGATTAGTAGTATGAAATAAAACTATTTTTATTTGTATTAAAAGTCAAAATATATTGTACTAATTATTCCTTTAATAGTAATAAATCAATAATTTTTAATAATTTATTTAATTTATAACTTGTTGACGAATCTGAATCTATAACTTATTTACGAATCTTCTTAACATATCACGAATTTTACCCAATGATTAGTAGTATGAAATAAAACTATTTTTATTTGTATTAAAAGTCAAAATATATTGTACTAATTATTCCTTTAATAGTAATAAATCAATAATTTTTAATAATTTATTTAATTTATAACTTGTTGACGAATCTGAATCTATAACTTATTTACGAATCTTCTTAACATATCACGAATTTTACCCAATGATTAGTAGTATGAAATAAAACTATTTTTATTTGTATTAAAAGTCAAAATATATTGTACTAATTATTCCTTTAATAGTAATAAATCAATAATTTTTAATAATTTATTTAATATATATAACTTGTTGACGAATCTGAATCTATAACTTATTTACGAATCTTCTTAACATATCACGAATTTTACCCAATGATTAGTAGTATGAAATAAAACTATTTTTATTTGTATTAAAAGTCAAAATATATTGTACTAATTATTCCTTTAATAGTAATAAATCAATAATTTTTAATAATTTATTTAATTTATAACTTGTTGACGAATCTGAATCTATAACTTATTTACGAATCTTCTTAACATATCACGAATTTTACCCAATGATTAGTAGTATGAAATAAAACTATTTTTATTTGTATTAAAAGTCAAAATATATTGTACTAATTATTCCTTTAATAGTAATAAATCAATAATTTTTAATAATTTATTTAATTTATAACTTGTTGACGAATCTGAATCTATAACTTATTTACGAATCTTCTTAACATATCACGAATTTTACCCAATGATTAGTAGTATGAAATAAAACTATTTTTATTTGTATTAAAAGTCAAAATATATTGTACTAATTATTCCTTTAATAGTAATAAATCAATAATTTTTAATAATTTATTTAATATATATAACTTGTTGACGAATCTGAATCTATAACTTATTTACGAATCTTATTAACATATCACGAATTTTACCCAATGATTAGTAGTATGAAATAAAACTATTTTTATTTGTATTAAAAGTCAAAATATATTGTACTAATTATTCCTTTAATAGTAATAAATCAATAATTTTTAATAATTTATTTAATATATATAACTTGTTGACGAATCTGAATCTATAACTTATTTACGAATCTTCTTAACATATCACGAATTTTACCCAATGATTAGTAGTATGAAATAAAACTATTTTTATTTGTATTAAAAGTCAAAATATATTGTACTAATTATTCCTTTAATAGTAATAAATCAATAATTTTTAATAATTTATTTAATATATAACTTGTTGACGAATCTGAATCTATAACTTATTTACGAATCTTCTTAACATATCACGAATTTTACCCAATGATTAGTAGTATGAAATAAAACTATTTTTATTTGTATTAAAAGTCAAAATATATTGTACTAATTATTCCTTTAATAGTAATAAATCAATAATTTTTAATAATTTATTTAATTTATAACTTGTTGACGAATCTGAATCTATAACTTATTTACGAATCTTCTTAACATATCACGAATTTTACCCAATGATTAGTAGTATGAAATAAAACTATTTTTATTTGTATTAAAAGTCAAAATATATTGTACTAATTATTCCTTTAATAGTAATAAATCAATAATTTTTAATAATTTATTTAATTATATAACTTGTTGACGAATCTGAATCTATAACTTATTTACGAATCTTCTTAACATATCACGAATTTTACCCAATGATTAGTAGTATGAAATAAAACTATTTTTATTTGTATTAAAAAAGTCAAAATATATTGTACTAATTATTCCTTTAATAGTAATAAATCAATAATTTTTAATAATTTATTTAATTTATAACTTGTTGACGAATCTGAATCTATAACTTATTTACGAATCTTCTTAACATATCACGAATTTTACCCAATGATTAGTAGTATGAAATAAAACTATTTTTATTTGTATTAAAAGTCAAAATATATTGTACTAATTATTCCTTTAATAGTAATAAATCAATAATTTTTAATAATTTATTTAATATATATAACTTGTTGACGAATCTGAATCTATAACTTATTTACGAATCTTCTTAACATATCACGAATTTTACCCAATTATTAGTAGTATGAAATAAAACTATTTTTTTTATTTGTATTAAAAGTCAAAATATATTGTACTAATTATTCCTTTAATAGTAATAAATCAATAATTTTTAATAATTTATTTAATTTATAACTTGTTGACGAATCTGAATCTATAACTTATTTACGAATCTTCTTAACTTATCACGAATTTTACCCAATGATTAGTAGTATGAAATAAAACTATTTTTTATTTGTATTAAAAGTCAAAATATATTGTACTAATTATTCCTTTAATAGTAATAAATCAATAATTTTTAATAATTTATTTAATTTATAACTTGTTGACGAATCTGAATCTATAACTTATTTACGAATCTTCTTAACATATCACGAATTTTACCCAATGATTAGTAGTATGAAATAAAACTATTTTTATTTGTATTAAAAGTCAAAATATATTGTACTAATTATTCCTTTTTAATAGTAATAAATCAATAATTTTTAATAATTTATTTAATATTATAACTTGTTGACGAATCTGAATCTATAACTTATTTACGAATCTTCTTAACATATCACGAATTTTACCCAATGATTAGTAGTATGAAATAAAACTATTTTTATTTGTATTAAAAGTCAAAATATATTGTACTAATTATTCCTTTAATAGTAATAAATCAATAATTTTTAATAATTTATTTAATTTATAACTTGTTGACGAATCTGAATCTATAACTTATTTACGAATCTTATTAACTTATCACGAATTTTACCCAATGATTAGTAGTATGAAATAAAACTATTTTTATTTGTATTAAAAGTCAAAATATATTGTACTAATTATTCCTTTAATAGTAATAAATCAATAATTTTTAATAATTTATTTAATTTATAACTTGTTGACGAATCTGAATCTATAACTTATTAACGAATCTTATTATCTTATCACGAATTTTACCCAATGATTAGTAGTATGAAATAAAACTATTTTTTATTTGTATTAAAAGTCAAAATATATTGTACTAATTATTCCTTTAATAGTAATAAATCAATAATTTTTAATAATTTATTTAATTTATAACTTGTTGACGAATCTGAATCTATAACTTATTTACGAATCTTCTTAACATATCACGAATTTTACCCAATGATTAGTAGTATGAAATAAACTATTTTTATTTGTATTAAAAGTCAAAATATATTGTACTAATTATTCCTTTTAATAGTAATAAATCAATAATTTTTAATAATTTATTTAATTTATAACTTGTTGACGAATCTGAATCTATAACTTATTTACGAATCTTCTTAACATATCATTTTACCCAATGATTAGTAGTATGAAATAAAACTATTTTTATTTGTATTAAAAGTCAAAATATATTGTACTAATTATTCTTTTAATTGTAATAAATCAATAATTTTTAATAATTTATTTAATTTATAACTTGTTGACGAATCTGAATCTATAACTTATTTACGAATCTTCTTAACATATCACGAATTTTACCCAATGATTAGTAGTATGAAATAAAAACTATTTTTATTTGTATTAAAAGTCAAAATATATTGTACTAATTATTCCTTTAATAGTAATAAATCAATAATTTTAATAATTTATTTAATTTATAACTTGTTGACGAATCTGAATCTATAACTTATTTACGAATCTTCTTAACATATCACGAATTTTACCCAATGAGTAGTATGAAATAAAACTATTTTTATTTGTATTAAAAGTCAAAATATATCGTACTAATTATTCCTTTAATTGTAATAAATCAATAATTTTTAATAATTTATTTAAATTTATAACTTGTTGACGAATCTGAATCTATAACTTATTTAATCTTCTTAACATATCACGAATTTTACCCAATGAGTAGTATGAAATAAAACTATTTTTATTTGTATTAAAAGTCAAAATATATTGTACTAATTATTCCTTTAATTGTAATAAATCAATAATTTTTAATAATTTATTTAATTTATAACTTGTTGACGAATCTGAATCTATAACTTATTTACGAATCTTCTTAACATATCACGAATTTTACCCAATGATTAGTAGTATGAAATAAAACTATTTTTATTTGTATTAAAAGTCAAAATATATTGTACTACCTTATTCCTTTAATTGTAATAAATCAATAATTTTTAATAATTTATTTAATTTATAACTTGTTGACGAATCTGAATCTATAACTTATTTACGAATCTTATTAACATATCACGAATTTACCCAATGATTAGTAGTATGAAATAAAACTACTATTTTTATTTGTATTAAAAGTCAAAATATATTGTACTAATTATTCCTTTAATTGTAATAAATCAATAATTTTTTTAATAATTTATTTAATTTATAACTTGTTGACGAATCTGAATCTATAACTTATTTACGAATCTTCTTAACATATCACGAATTTTACCCAATGATTAGTATGAAATAAAACTATTTTTATTTGTATTAAAAGTCAAAATATATTGTACTAATTATTCCTTTAATTGTAATAAATCAATAATTTTTAATAATTTATTTAATTTATAACTTGTTGACGAATCTGAATCTATAACTTATTTACGAATCTTCTTAACATATCACGAATTTTACCCAATGATTAGTAGTATGAAATAAAACTATTTTTATTTGTATTAAAAGTCAAAATATATTGTACTAATTATTCCTTTAATTGTAATAAATCAATAATTTTTAATAATTTTATTTAATTTATAACTTGTTGACGAATCTGAATCTATAACTTATTTACGAATCTTCTTAACATATCACGAATTTTACCCAATGATTAGTAGTATGAAATAAAACTATTTTTATTTGTATTAAAAGTCAAAATATATCGTACTAATTATTCCTTTAATTGTAATAAATCAATAATTTTTAATAATTTATTTAATTTATAACTTGTTGACGAATCTGAATCTATAACTTATTTACGAATCTTCTTAACATATCACGAATTTTACCCAATGATTAGTAGTATGAAATAAAACTATTTTTATTTGTATTAAAAGTCAAAATATATTGTACTAATTATTCCTTTAATTGTAATAAATCAATAATTTTTAATAATTTATTTAATTTATAACTTGTTGACGAATCTGAATCTATAACTTATTTACGAATCTTCTTAACATATCACGAATTTTACCCAATGATTAGTAGTATGAAATAAAACTATTTTTATTTGTATTAAAAGTCAAAATATATTGTACTAATTATTCCTCCTTTAATTGTAATAAATCAATAATTTTTAATAATTTATTTAATTTATAACTTGTTGACGAATCTGAATCTATAACTTATTTACGAATCTTCTTAACATATCACGAATTTTACCCAATGATTAGTAGTATGAAATAAAACTATTTTTATTTGTATTAAAAGTCAAAATATATTGTACTAATTATTCCTTTAATTGTAATAAATCAATAATTTTTAATAATTTATTTAATTTATAACTTGTTGACGAATCTGAATCTATAACTTATTTACGAATCTTCTTAACATATCACGAATTTTACCCAATGATTAGTAGTATGAAATAAAACTATTTTTATTTGTATTAAAAGTCAAAATATATTGTACACTAATTATTCCTTTAATTGTAATAAATCAATAATTTTAATAATTTATTTAATTTATAACTTGTTGACGAATCTGAATCTATAACTTATTTACGAATCTTCTTAACATATCACGAATTTTACCCAATGATTAGTAGTATGAAATAAAACTATTTTTATTTGTATTAAAAGTCAAAATATATTGTACTAATTATTCCTTTAATAGTAGTAAATCAATAATTTTTAATAATTTATTTAATTTATAACTTGTTGACGAATCTGAATCTATAACTTATTTTACTTATTATCAATTTTACCCAATGATTAGTAGGTTGAAATAAAACTGTTTGTATTTGGGTGCTTGAGAGTAAACATATTATACTAATTTTTCCTTTTAATAGTAATAAATGCACAATTTAATTAATTTATAACTTATTTATGAATCTTAATTTATTACTTAATCGTTATCATGAAAATTTACCCAATAATTAATAGCATTAAATAAAACTATTTTTATTTGTATTAAAAGTCAAAAAATATATCGTACTAATTCTTCCATTAATAGTAATAAATCAATAATTTTTTAATAATTTATTTAATATATATAACTTGTTGACGAATCTGAATCTATAACTTATTAACGAATCTTATTATCATATCACGAATTTT